>JAHUTI010030652.1:0-20165 GCA_036250305.1 Ataeniobius toweri | reverse complement strand
AAACCATTTCAGGTGACTACCTCTTGAAGCTCATCAACAGAATGCCAAGAGTGTGTGGAGCAGTAATCAAAGCAAAAGGTGGCTGCTTTGAAGAACCTAGAATATAAGACATATTTTCAGTTGTTTCACACTTTTTTGTTCAGTATATAATTCCACGTGTTAATTCATAGTTTTGATGCCTTCAGTGTGAAGCTACAATATTCATAGTCATGAAAATAAAGAAAACTCTTTGAATGAGAAGGTGTGTCCAAACTTTTGGTCTGTACTGTACAAACATACAAAATGGAGAGAAATATAATCCTAGTAACAATGTACAAGAAATGGAATTGGACTATTTTAAATCTTGGGAGTTTAAAATAATCTCAATAAAACACAGGACTCAAAAGTTCCTTTCTGATGAAACTTTCAGGCCAGAATCTCAACATGTTCTGCAAACCTCAGAGGGTGTGACGTTAGGACTCATGAAATGATGTACTGAACTACCTGCAAATTACACTTTGGACTTACCAATGAAGGTGGTTCTGAAGCCAAGTTGTAGAGTTGGGCCAGTCGATCAGCATTCCATAATAAACAGCAGAGCTGCTGTCACTTACTGGCTTCACTTCACAACATTGCAAGACATGGACAAACAGAGGGGTTTATATTCGCAACGGTATTATCAAGTGCTTGTGAAAAGGCCAAAAGTTAGATGTGCCAAATTGCTGAATATTTCTTTACCTACTTTACTTTTTATCTAGTAGAAAAAACACTGCCTGTGCTGTAGTTTCCAAGACAGAAAAGCTGGCAGCGATGTGATATATGTCTTTTTTTTCTGTGATTTTAATGTACGCTCACATCTTGAACTTTGAGCTCGTCTTTGTTCCTGCTCATAACATCCTAGGCACAAAATTAGAGATATTATTTACCAATGTTGAGCGTACAAAACAGAAAACTGTACAAAGATTCTGCAAGCTGGACCAACCTCTGTCCTGGAAAGCAGAAGAGAGGAGAGGTCAGGTTTCCGTGTTGCTATAGTGTTTCTCAGTAACACACAGTAAGCCAAGTATGCATGAGTTTGACCCTACCTAACAAAGAAACGCAGAGCAAACCAGACTGGTTCTTGTTTGGTTGTTGATACAGAAACAACAAGGTGTAGCTGAGGCTGGAGGGGTGGAGGACTGAGACATGAGTGACCATCCCCTTCTATTTCTAGTTTAGGATGGCTAGAGAGATATTGCCAAGCTAGTTATTCTAGTTCTGTTGTTTCCAACTCCTTGTCACATCAAAGTATGTCCAATAAAACTTTGTCTAGACTATTTATTCGTGTGATATGGCATGCCCATGTCTACAAGTAATAAATAACCAAATGCTACGTAGAAAAACAATATTTTTTTTACTGAAATTTTAACTGAATGAAGGCTAATAGAAGACATTGTACATGAAAATGTTTGAAATGGTTGAGTTGAGAAAAGCAATCAGTGAGAGGAGGAAATCTGATGACATCAAGACTCTACAAGGTAAACCTGCAGCCTGATATTCATCTGAATGATACTTTTATACTTGCCACCTAGATAATGACACCTGTAAGCAGCTCTACCTCACAGCAATGCCAAACCAGTGGATTATCAATACACTGAATCTGATAGTTCAGAGAAATCCCTAGGAAGAAAGAAGCAATAAGATATAGACAGAAGGGCGATTTCATGATCATTTATGCCTCCGTAAGAGAAGCAGGCGAGGAAGAAAATTCTCCCCCAGTCTTAAAAAGAGATTATAAGGCCCATTGTAAAGGGCTTTGGCACTCAAGGTCAAGGCATCTTTATTTATTCAGCTTGTTGTTTTTGCCCCGCAGCATTAACAGCAATAAAGAACTGTTCAGTGCATGGCTTGCATTAGTGTAACCATGAAATATGACATGATCTACCCTACATGACTTTACACAACTGTTTTAAATTTGATCACAGTTTTGTTGCCACAGTGGACAATCCTTCATCCTCCCATTACCTCAGTATCATGTGAGATAATTCAACTACCAGCATTATGCAATGGGACAGTTACTGCTAATAAGCTCAATGCGATTTAATTTAATTCAACTTATTTTTGTTATATTTACACCACATTTGTTTAAAAGTTATGGCATCAAAACTGCGTACAATTTCCATCAAAATGCTCCTACACTTTGAAGGCCGTATAATTAGTTGACTGGGTTTTCCCACTCTTTGAAACATAGAGCACGACAACACCCCTCCCCAACCAATTGCTGCACACAGAATGACCGCTGAGAGACTTTCCCCTTGCTTACAAGTGAGGCAAGGTTAGCTGTTTGGACTGCAGCCCCAACCATGCTTCAGACTGAAGCAGAATTTCATCCTTGGTTTGAGCACATGAAATAGCTGGCTCTTGTTTTACACATTCACTAGTTTCCTCTTTCACGCTCCTTGAGGCAGATGCTACAAGCTAACGCTACGACACTGATGATTGAGAGCAACTTAAAATGGTCAGTAAAGCTCCTGTGTCTGCAACAGTGAAGTGGTAAACCACCTTGATGACATAAGCTGATAGGTATACAGACACAGACAGCCCAATGAAATCATGATTCACATGTGTAAGGCTCTGCACCACGCAGCAATTAAAGAACGAAAACGTTGATCAGCTAGCAGCTCGGTCAGCTACTAAGTAGTGAAGCTCCACCCCATTACTTTTCAGTTTAGTTGCAAAGGCATTTGAGGCTAATAATAACAAAGGTAAATAATGGAGCCACACTGAAGCTGACAATTAGAGACTAAAGAAAACATTCTGCAAAATGACATGCAAATGTATTCTTCTAAAAACATTTGCATGGACTAGATCCTCATTTACACTGTACAAAGTATGTTTTGTATGCGCCAGATCCATGTTTGCTTTGAAACAGTACATGCTTCCATATTAACAGTTTATATTCAGGCATGGTTTACATAACGTTTTCTGGTGAAAACAGAAAAGTTTAGTTGCGTTTCTACTGTTCATTTGCACGACCACGGCACACGTTTCTCTGAAAATGGCACAATTTGAGAACAGCTTCCAGAGTGTAACTGTTTGAAAACATCCTGGTCTCCATTGCCACGTAGATGGGAAAAACATAATCTTTCATATGGGGAAGCTGTGGCTCATGCGCAGCATGACTGAAATCAGTAGAAATTAATGCACAACGCATGATATAATGCAATAACACAACATAATGGCTGCCTACCATTTTAAAGCCAACAGAAGATGAAAATATCAACAATAACAATGGTGGGTTGCAGAGTACTTACTTATGCTGCTGACTATTTTAAATCTAACGACGGTTCTCTAACAAAGAGCTCATTTTGTCCCTCATTTTATAAGCAGGAAGTGTTTTCACACGTAAAGAACACACCGGCCACTGGTGGTGTGGAGGGAAATTACACCATCTTCAAGTCTCTACTGTTGAGTGTGAATGAAGATTGTAATTTCAACGATGTGTTAACAGAAATGGGAAAAAAAATCCTATTTTCAATGGATCATTGTCATGTAAACCGGGCTTACGTGTTTTCTGGTCTGTTTTGTCAAACAGATTAGTGACACTTTTAAATTCTATATTTTTCTAAACGATATAACATATTGGTTTTGCTCTAATTAAGGAAGTTAAAATATTTATATATGGTAATTAATCATTTTTTTTCTTAACCAGAAATAACCCTGTGCCTAGTTGCTGTGGTATCAAAAATGGTTTCGAGTATTTTTCGGAGTATCGATGTCGAGTTTGAAATTTTAGTATCGTGACAACCATAATAGCACGATACCAACACCAGCCTAAGCCTAATGCCATGTGAAGATAAACAAAAAACAAGCGATGACAGCTTCACTTTGTAGCTCATTAAAGCCTTGAACAGGAAGCTGCATCAACAACTAATAGTAAAACTCTCATTTAATCCAACCTGAAAAGAGGCATCTGTCAGTATTGACAAAATAATTTGTATCATTTTTGACATAAGCATGCAATGCGATGCTACAGCAGTTTAATGCAATTAAAGCATAGTTTCATGCACCTGTAGAGTAAAAAAACCACTATAATATGGTGTGTATATTTTCAGAATTTTCTCTGTTTTAAAGCAGTGAAGCCTTGTTTTACAATGACTGCTCCACATGCGATGTGACATCAGCTCTGCTTCTAATATAAATAATTAACAGTAATGGCAGGAAGTCTAGAAGAGAAAAGAAATTGAAAACTTGGCAGTATTGGCAGGTCAAAGCTTTACAAAAAACAAAATCGGAAACCAATATTCTGATCCGTATATCTTACACATCCGTTTGCACAGATTTATTAATTTGGTATCACTAAAACTGAGCATGTGAAATAGGTACCTAAAAGCTCCTTGACAACTGGGCCAGAAAATTACACAGAAACAGCCAAACAGGCTTTAGACCTTCTACATCCATTTTTAAAACCCCTTTGCTGTTTTGACAGGCCAGTCAAGCAGCCCTCTGAATTGGGTTAGGGGAGCTGCGTATCCCTCAGGCTCCGTTTGCCGGAGTAAATGTGACAGCAGGGCGTACTGGGAGAGGAGGGGGGCCGTCTGAGCTCAGCTTGTTGGGAGGTTGGCTGAGTTTTGCCCTAATATGGACACAGGCCAGGGGGTGGATGGGGGGGGAGTGCTGTCGAGAGGCAGGAGAGAGGGCAGACTGGGTGGAGAAGGGGAAACCTGCCCAGTGCCACCATAATGGCAGTCTTGCTTCCCGCTGCTGTTTCACTGATACTTTTAATCCTACTTCATAACACAGAGCAAGGTTTAAACTGCTGCGGTTCACTGACCGTGGTACAAACACTGGATTGACACTGAAGAGCTCTTCAGAAGTCAGTGCTGAGTCGTGTCTCAGTTCATTTTTTGCTGTTGCTCACTGAAAATGCTCCCACTCAGAAACAATGGAGCACATAGCTCCTACACACACAGCTACACAGTTGCCTGTGACACTGAAGCGAAGGACGGAGCCTCCCCCTCCTCACAGCAGCACTCCACTCTGTTAAACTGCTGGCTCTGCATGCCCTTTGGTTCAACCAGCTGGGCCTGCTGCCCAATTTTTACACTTGCTCAATACAAACTCACCACAATCCCTTCATCACATCTGGCCTCTGGCGCAGTGGGACAAAACCCTCACAGTGGTCGGTTTGATGAGAAAGAGGTGTGTCAATGGTCCAAGTGATGAACTAAGAGGTGTGTCAATGGTCCAAGTGATGAACTAAGAGGTGTGTCAATGGTCCAAGTGATGAACTAAGAGCATCTCTTTCAACCTAGTGACAGAAACAGTGGGATAAAGAGGTACTGGCAAGCCATTTAAAAATGCGAAAAGAGAACAATATAAGGAGGCAAAGAAATCAAGGCAAAAAGCACGTTGGAAGGATGGGGTTTAGAGAAGAGAAGGAAGAGGATGCAGAGTAGTTGTCTGGATACTACTGGCTATTACTGCGTAGAAAGAGGGTCACCAGGCATAGAAATTCCTCCTACGTCTGTTCAATGCCACCTCTGTTCTGCCAAGTCCGGCATGTCAACAGCATCGCTGATACAAAGGGAGCCATGTCTGTGTGAGACTAGCTCTTGTGTGAAACTTCCATCAGCATGTGTGTATGGGACAGCATTAGGCAATCGTTACCAATTGAATCTTTCTCTGAAACAGTTCGGTGGCCAAGTCAGAATCACAGACTGAAGTACCTGAGCACCCATAACATTTACTGGCTACCTACTAAAAATGTCTTTTATTACAGTAGCAAAAAACGTAAAAAAATGTATTCAGTAGGGAAAATCCCATGTTAAAAATAATTGCTGTAAATAAAATCCCTGCTGGCACAGTTATTGGTTCCCTCGCCAATTTCTACAAAATGAACAAAACCAAAGCATTTTTGGAATACTTTAAGTTGATGAGAGTTTCTAGAGACTTCTTACTAGTAATCCGTTACTTTCCATTTCCATGGGGAATGAACATAATGTGACAAAAGGTCACCTCTTCCTGCCACTTGTCACTAACCCATGTGAGAGCTCGTATTTGTTTTTGTCACCAAACAAAGTGAGTAGGATGGTAAGAAAAAAATCTTTAAAGCCCACTGCAGCAAAGAGTGGCCTCTAGGGGTCACAAAGTCTATATAACACCCATTAGATGCTATCTACAGGCCAAGAAATGTAAACATGCTGAGTAGGGGTGCACCGATGGATCAACTGGCCCAGATTTCCCTAATTTTGGGGTGATCGGCCGATACACATGAAACTGATTTTATCCACCAATCTTATCTACCTCCACAAAGGTCTGGAAAAATCAACCACTGTCCCCTTTTGATCTGCCGTGAGAGAGGACTGACTGACAGACCTGCCCACCAGGTCACGTCTGCAAGGAGTCCTATCGTTCAGGCTTGGAGATGTGTGGGCAGCAGCATATTACATTCTTCAGGATTTACAAATTAAAAAAAAAAGCTCATGCACAGGCCTGGTGCGAGATGATGCTGCTGAAATAAAGAGTTTATCATAAGGCTTTCTATACAACTTTAGCACTGGTGCCAATAGATTCAACAAGCACTGTATGAATCATAACTGATCATGCTGACAAGTGCTTAAAAAAATTATAATTTATAAAATAAAAGTCATAAACTTAAGTCAAAATGTCAAGTTCTTTAAATAGTCGGCATACCTAATTAGACTAAAGAACCGTACAGAAAATATCCACTTTCAAGATTTTACAGAAGGCAAGGTGGTTACATTTAAAGCTACAAAAAATTGTCAAAATCCGATATCTATTAGTTTGAAGTGCTGCCATATACTCGATTTTGCATACAGGTTTACGTAATTAGGCCATTTTGCAAGCGGGTGCAAACAGAAAACTGTTTAAAACTCAGGAAAAGTGGCTCCAAGTTATTTTAGAAAATAAACCAAATGGTACATTTAGCGGGGGGGGGGGGGGTGTGTGTGTGTGTGTGTGTGTGTGTGTTTGTTTGTNGTGTGTGTGTGTGTGTGTGTGTGTGTGTGTGTGTGTGTGTGTGTGTGTGTGTGTGTGTGTGTGTGTGTGTGTGTGTGTGTGTGTGTGTGAATGGAGGTGGTTCTTTTCAAAACAAACCAAGTCACAACTTTCCACAAACACTGGCTATACTGTGGGGTCACTATAATCATCACATATTTAAAAGCACACACGCACACACACACACACACACACACACACAAAGGCAGCTTTTTGGGTGGCTGCTGTAAATTTAGCATCCCTGTCTGGGCAGTTACCTACTTGGTTACAAACTGAGGAGCTTGCACAAGGTGCAAACAGAACACAATGTGACAGAAAAGGAACTGTGACTACTGTCAGTGCAAATAATGCTTTATAGCAGGTTCAGTGTTTCAGGAACCACCATTACCACCCCACACACGTACAATAGATACCATGTAGTTTAGAGAAGACTACAACCTACAAAGTTCTTATTTATTGTAAATGGACATCCAACAAATTCTAATCATCAAACTCAGACAAATTATTTCCAATTAGGATGTGAATTGTAGCAATAACTTTGCAGAATTACTTCACAAACCATCAGTTTCATAACCGTTGCCCATCCCAATCTGTTGTCGTCTTGTTCTGTGTCACCTCTTGCTAAACTTTGGTGTCCTGAATGTCATAATACTACTTTTTCATGGATCATTAGACTGTAATAAATGACAAAGAACACATTTCTAGGTTGATGTGGCTGTGGGCATGCAGAAGAGATCAAAAAACAAAACAAAGAAAACAAACGCAAAGACCTTTCGCTGAAGTGTGAAAACTAACTGAAAAGAGTAACACAGAAGAAGCTGATAATTTCTGTCAAGGACAGCCTAAAATACGATGCATATTATTGCGTACTGTATTTGAAGTGTTAGCTAGCTTTTGGACTCTCACATCTATGCAGTAAACAGGTAATTTGATAACATAAACACAGAAGTGGAAATCACAGAGCAGAAGTGACACACCTTCTGCTGTTTAAATAGGACAAAAAATAACAAAAAGAGAGCCAAACTGTGGTGTGCAGCACTTTTTGGACATGACAAAAATGCAAAGAATGAAAAGAAATATAATTTGATCCAGATAACGGTCTAATCACGCTTCTTTCCAATGGCTTTCCAAGTTTCCAGTGTCCCAGAAAGCACAATGCTCTGGGCATTTATGTGCAAACTGCCAAAGCGAGAGGTTTCTATTGCTTCCCTGCCACCAATGAGGGTTCAAGGAACCATAGTAGTTCTCTGGCATGATGTAGAGATGGTGACTCGGCTCAGACGTGGACTTGAGTTACCAAGCCAAATACTTCACACTTAACTTATGCGTGGTCCACACAGCAGGATTTTTATGCCGATTTTGCCCTGATCTTCCCCTTCCGACATGCCCTGATCATCGTGACGTCTCATAATCTGATGAGATATTCCTGCTGTGTGTGGTGTGTTAAAGTGATCCAGTCTGCTCGGAAGGATGTCGGGACCACTCTGACATTAAATCTGGGATATTCAACATGTTGGATTGTCTTGGCCCGATATCCTACCGTGTGGGGTGTTCACCGAGGACAAATGGACCTGTAGAATGTGACGTATAGCCAATCAGAAAGCTAGATGACAGAAACATGAAAGACAATTACTCTGAACTCATGTTTGATCTCGAGAGGGTTTGTGAGATTTTCTGTTTGAAATCTGAATGTTTGTGAGTGAAATCTGTTCATCTGTGGTGTGTTGTGCTTGCTGTGTGGCTGGACACCACACACTGTAGGAACAAACCTGTTATATCTACGATTTTCCACAAGACTTGAGTCTCAGTGAATGATTTTTACGCAAGCTGGTATGTAGGCATAGATCCCAACTCTGAAAAGTGAATTTCTCTGAGCAGGTGCTTTTCAACTATTAGAGGCTTTGTCATTGATTAATCACAATTAATCACATTTTTATCAAAAAACAATAATTGATACAATAAGCAAAGTTTTTTCCTTCCAATACATTTTGCCTAATGACTGAATTAACAAATAGACATAAAAAATGGATGATTATGATGTACAGCAATTTCTACCTGAGGCTTTGCTTTCATGCAGCGGTTCATCCAACCACATAGATCTAGATGCAGATATCTGCAAGAGGTTTTACAGCGATTGAACAAGCTTCACACTTCATACTCTTCTAAATCATGCAATTACACTATATTGCCAAAAGTATTGGGTCCCACCACCAAATCAATAAATTCTGGTTTTCCAATCACTTCCATGGCTGCAGATGTATAAAGTTTGGAGTGGAGAAACTTGACCCGCAGTCCTGACCTCAACCTTCTTCAACACCTTTGGGATGAATCAGATGAGAGGCTACAATTCTGGTTTTCTCATCCAACTATGAACACACTCCTAAACCTTGAGGAAGATGTTTACAGAATAGTTAAAGTTGCTATTGCTGGGAGTGTTGGGTCCATCAACAAACTGGACCTTATAGATTAAGAAGAGGATCATCAAAGTTCATGTACATGTAAAAGTAGAGAGAGAAATACTTTCGGCAAAATAGAGTATGTTGGAAAAAGAGTTCAATATTTCTATATTTTACAGAACAGCGTTTCTGTCATTTAGTTCTATATTCAGAAGTGTTCAACCTCTCTCTTTACAGTCACCGCATTTAGGTGGAAATGTGATTTTTAAATTCTCCATATGGAGTGTATTTTTCTCACCAGCTCCTTCCCCTGTCTGAACCAAAAGGCAATAAATAAAAACAGGAAAACGTTCTGGATTAAAAGCATGCTGGCATCACAACATCCACACATCTTCAGCTGTTTTTCCCCTCTCGCCTCGTCAGGATGTCTCATTTCACCACGGGTATTCTCTAGCTTTAGATTTTACATGAAGACCCCCCCCCATAGCAACGTTGATCTGTAAAGTTTACTCTCAAAAGCAGAGTACAACTTATTTTTCCTCTTCTTATGCAGATCATTTTGCGCTGCTTTCAATTGCGCTCAGATATCTGATATCGGCTTATTTAAACACTAGTTCAGAAGGCATATGGGTTTCTATTTTGCAGTACCAAATAAATGTGTTCAACTATTAATGTTTTAGTGTTTCTCAATTTAATCAAAATGAATGTGCTAAAGTCACAGCCCTAGTTTAGAACAATACCTTAATATTAGCTGTGCCTTCATGGTACAAACCACAGGGATATCCCACAAACTGAACTATTTAAGAAGTTACTCTTGTCATTTCACAACTAAATGAATGCAAGCCCTGCTTTTCAAAATAAAAGCACCTTCTGTACCGTTAGTTCAGAAACGGAGCGCTCCCCCTCATTCACTCAGTATATTGCACTAAACAAAAACTAAAGTCAAACCGAAACCAAATGTCGGGCAGTCTGAACACCTTGGTGAAGTCATATTAAGTTCTTCAAAATAAAAGCACTTCGTGTTTGATTCAAAAAGAAATATGATATTGCCAGGGATTAAACACATTGCTACTATTTGTCTTACTGAAATAAATTAATATTAACATTAACAATCGAGCCAATATGGCGAGGAGACAAAACACTACATGATATGAATGTCTAGCTTACAGCAATGCAGTGTTACAGGTGGACTAGATAAGTGTTTTGTAGAGTGGTGACCTGGCCAAGATGTATCCTGCCTCATAGGTACCAGACCCCTCCACTCAACCCAGAGAGGACATGTGGGTAAAGACAATAGATACATGGATTAGAGACTTGTTTTGGACTTTCCACTAAAAGACTTCTTTGGTATGATGGAGCATGAAACAGACCTTTTAAAGTTAAATAAGACTATACTAATAAATATAAAACAAGTTTCCTAAATAGGTCAAAAAACCCATTCTGTTTGAAATGATTAGGCCACACAAATTAGAAGAAATGCATTAAAAGCTGAGATTCTGTCTACACCAAACACACAGAACCTAGAATAGGCAGGCAGAGTTTAGTTTAGCTGTGCAGCAGGCTTACAGAGAACAGCCGGCGACCTGACAGGATGCGAGCATAAAAAGTGAAACGTGAGTGGGAAGTGTGCAGGGTCAAAAGTTGTACACATACTTGTTCTCACTGACAAATAAACCGGCAGGCAGACAGCTAGTTTGCCGTAAAACAGGAAACTGGCGCTGGTATTTTTCAGTGACACAGCCTTGGTCCACAACAGGCAAATACATTGTTATTTTGAGAGTAAAAAAAAAAACAAAAACAGGAGGTTGTGAAATATTAATGCTGGTGAACATTGAACCTTCAAAGTTTTAAGTGTTTAAGCTTGTAAGACAATAAGCTGTTCTTGCACATTGGATTTTTTTGTATAATTGAAAGAGCTCCTGAAGGCGGTGAGCGCTGGGTTCTAGCTTTTGTATTCAAGGGGGATAACCTTGGAATGAGTCGTTATGTTGACCTTCAGTCAAAGCAGAGGTGAAGCCAAAAACACAGATATTAGGTTGGCTCTATTCTTCGTATTAGCGTCATAAAGTGATATGTTGAACAAACCTGCAGCCTGACACTGAGCTAGCCCGTAATTTTCTGAAAATGAAGTGCTGATTGATGGTGATCACATGTCAGGCCACTCAAAGAGAGTAAAAATTTCTCTTCAAGTCTTTTTTCACACTTTCTCTGGTCTCCCCCTCTCAGTCTGTTACACCCCCATAAAATTTGTTAGCAGCTCATCAGCAGCTCTGTAGCGAGGCTGTTTTGTTCTTCTTTTCCAGCCCAGATGGCGGCTTTGGCTGAGTCAGCAATGATCGGTGGGCAATCGAAAACTGGATGAGTCGATGCTGATAAGGGAACGAAAAACAGCCCAATGAGCCAAGAGTCGAGGAATTCAGGGACATAAAGATCTTTGCAAAACTTTTTCAAACCCAAATATATTTTCCAAATTTTCGGCTGTTACAACCACAAACTGAAATGTATTTTATTGGGACTTTATGTGACAGACCAACACAAAGTAGTGTAAAATTGTGAAGTGGAAGGCAAAAGGTTATAAGGCTTTCAAAAACATTCACAAATGCTTGCATCTGTATTCACCTTCACTGAGCCAATACCAGAATCATCTTTTGGGGTTGGTCTCTACCGGCTCCGCATATCTAAAGACAAAAAATAAAATTCGCCATTCTTCTTTGCATACTAGATCAAGCTCAGCCAGATTGGATGGAAAGCATCCGTGAACATTCATTTTCAAGTCTCATCACAGATTCTCTAATGGATTTAGGTGGAAGTTGAATCTCCACCCATTCTCAAGTCTTTTGCAGCTCCCCTGTCCCAGTTAAAGAAAAGCCTGCCCACAGCATGATGCTCCCACCACCGTGTCTCACCATGGGGATTGGATGTGCAGTGTCACCTTTCCACCACACAAGTTTTCCCTATAAGCCAAAAAGTTATATTTATAACTCACCTAATCTAACCTTCTTTACAACTTCATTCTTGTCATGTCTGGTCGTCATGGTAATGTTTGTTTACTAATGTACTGTAACAGATTAATGAGGTCTTCACAGAACAGTTGTATTGAGAAATTACACACAGGTGGACCCTATTAGGGGATATCTGAAGACAACTGGTTGTTCTGGACTGTATTTAGGGGTGTCAAATTAATCAATGTTTAATTATCTTTTCAGATTATAATTTGGTAAATAAAAGAAAAAAGAAAATCCTTCAAATCAGGAATAACGCACAATGTTGTGCTAATCTGTGACATGAAATTTAATGAAAACAACAGTTTGTGACTCTAATATGACAAAATGTGGTTAAAGGGCTATGAATATTTTTAAAAGCATGGCATAGCAGTTTAAAATCATGAAATATCTTGAATACAGTGAGCATACACCTGCCAGACATACACCAGTCTGACGTGTTGGTAAAAACTATAAATAAATCCACCAAATACTGAAATAGTGCAGAATCACATCAGCTGAAAAAAAAGAGGAACACTAATTTAAGAAGGGTCTGAGCTCCTTATTCAACTTAGATCTTAGCGTATCACTTGCACCATCTGGGGCCTGTACCATTAGACCTCAAATGCAGCATCATGAAGTAGCGTTTGACACATAGCTAGACTCCTGCAAATGAAAACTGCTGCTTCAAGCAGTTTCACTTGGAGTTTAGGAGCAATTTAACTGAAAATATCACATTTCTCTATCCAGCCCCGTTGGCAGTTTAAAGCAGCAGATTTCAGTAGTTAGAAGCCTTCTTTGTAATCTGAACCAAACAGCTGCAGTCAAAGCGTTGACCACATCAGAGGAGAATATCAACACTAGTTTGCTGGCCTTGTATCAGGTACATGCTGGTTTCTTTCTCACCAAAGGGGTGGCTGGTTGTTTTTGCAGAAATTAAAGTAAGATCTTTATCATTTCCTTTGTTCAGTAGATCTATACTTTGCTTTCTTTTTTTATTTTCTTAATTTTCTTAGCAGCAGCCAGTCAGTGGCAAAAGCCACTACAAGATATAGTGCACTGCAACACAAAGGCTTTCCAGTGCACTTGACTCAGGCAGGTTAAAGCCACAAAGTGAAAAAATGCCACTGATCAACAGTGTGTGAGAGACCATATCCTGTTTTTCTCTAACAAAAGAAAACTGTGCACCGTCGAAGACAAAATGTAAAACTTCCCATTTCTAAAAGCTATCACGAACAGAACAGAACGAAGGATGAGAAGAGGCCCCTAAAACACAAACATGTTGCATTCAGGTCCAGCCAAAGCAAATTTATGAATAATATAACATTAAATTATGCTTGTTTGAACGGTCTCAAACCATCCAGGTAAATGCTGAGAGACACAACTAGGCTTATCTGTCCATCGAACATGCAAAACATGCCAACGTGCTCCAGCAGAGATCAGGTTCATTCACACCAGCGATTGCTCTGCATGTTAAAGCACCGTGAAGTCTGTTGGAATGCCAGAAATGCTGCGAATACAGCCTGCCAGCCCTATTCTGACTGAAACAGACAGATATATACTGGCACACACCCATACACACATGTACAAACGAACTCACATGCTGTTGTTACTCAGGAGTGCAGCTGTTGCTGTGTGTCCCCTTGAACAAAAAGAGCGCCAGTTCAGCCCAGTGAAACCAATCAGAAGGCACATACAGACTTACAGGAACCTTACTGGTTCCAAAAGACGACACCAGGTTTTGGTTTAACACCCACCGAGGGGTTGCTCACACTATGTAGTGTACAGTTCAAAGTTTCCATGTGACCTAGTTCTTGTACAATCAACAAGGCAAACTTGAATTAGATTTTCATTATCACCTCCGAGACGCAACACACTGGAGCAAGACTTCCTAATCTAGTCAATGAGTTAATAATGCCAGCTAAGGTAAAGAATTTCGAGGTCCTCATATAGCAATCTACCATTCAGTGGTGCAAACTGAAGCTTTGATAAATAGGCTTCATAAGATTTATGACATTCACATAGTCCAGCAGTGCAAAGTACTTCACTATAAACCACCTGCCTGTGAATGTATGATGCTGTGCTGTCAGGTTGAGGTTGTAAAACAGAGTTGGTAAAGTGTTAGAAATTATGACATACTCAAATCCTAAAGCTTTTTTTTTCCCCACGGTCCCTAATTCATCCAGTCGCAACAACGCTGTAGCGATACCTGGCTAAATTTTCACCACAGGAAAATAGAGGAGAAAAGTGGCAGTTAGCCGAAGAGTAACAAGCTAAGTTTGCGAGCTAACAGCTAGTAGCGCTGTTATTAACAGAGGTCCAAAACAGACGCGTAAGGGGATGAATATCGGTCATTTCACATCTAAATTGCGACATAACGACACCGCATAATTAACTCCTCCACCCAGTAAGTACTGAGAGTTGTCTAGCATTGTTAGCGCTTCCTCCCTGCGATAAACCATCCTCTGTGAGCCCGTCTGACAGTCACTGACTTCACAGGGACAAAACAACTTGGTTCTAACTGAAATGAAGTTAAAGTCCGATTAACATGAAGTTAAGGTGAACTCACCTGTTGGTCTCACTGGGTAGTATTTTTTCAGAGGCAAGCAGAGAAGTGTGGAGTGGTCTGTTCTGGTCAAGAAAGTTTACACTTAACACACACCAACCTCTACGGCTCAGTCTGTCCCCAGCAGCTACAGATAACAACTAACTGAGAGTCCTCCCCTCTCTCTGCTGGGCCGCCGCAGGACAACTAAACCCCGCCTTCTTCCTCTCTGATTGGTCAAATTTGGGGACGGTGCAAAATAGGCCAATTAAAATTAGTTTTTCACTTTGTTTGCCCAATGGCTATGCGTTAAATCGTATCTTTATTTGAGTGCTTAAGATTTTTTTAGGAAAAAGTGAAACCATTTTCCTTTGTAGTTATTAGCATTACTATTAATATAATGATCAACGTCCTCTAATATAGGTGATATACTATTGACATTCACTTGAAGATAAATGAACAAAACAGGATGAAGCTCACTGCATATTTTATTTTACTTTATTAAGATAGATTTTTTTGTACTTCCCTCTATGTTATGTTCTATTTTTGTTGAGCACAAAATGAGATGTTTTGACACAGTTTACACAAAAACAATTTCCAATAAAGTTTTAGGATTTTTAAAGGAATTGATCTTTTTCTATAAACAAAACAGAGAAGTTTCGATTATTTATTCAGATTACTCATTGTATTTTTACTTTTTTGTTTTTACAGGTAACTAATATTTGTATGCTGTTTCTCGTCTTTCAATAATATGAATATACCCATAAAAATTCCTAAAACAATCAATTCAACATTGCTCTTTGCCCAGAGCACCATTATGTCAGGGAGTGGCACAAGCATTTAAAAAAAGTCTGTGGTGAGTCTAGATTGGATTTGGTCAATGCTTCTTCGAATGTTAAAATACGTAGGTCCACACAGAGATCCGTCATTTTAGGAGACAAAAACAATCGTTTTTGAAACCGGGCCCCAGAGTGGAAAGACTCTGAAGCCTAAAATGAATCCTTACTCAAATGTTGATGTGGTAGCTCCACCTCTCTCTCTTTAACCCTTCCGCCATGTTGCTGTGTTTACCTCTCATGAGTTGTCTGTGCATGCCCTGTGTTTTTGTACACTCTTTTTGGTGTGTTTCTGAGGCAGTGGCACAGCGCCAGTGACACAGGAATACGTACTAAAACGTTTTCAACGGTGCGGTGTGCACTCACGTGGACGCAATTTTTTTTCTAAATCGTTTTTGGCATGATACCGATTGTCGCTGTGTGGACAGGGTCTCAGACTGGTCAAAATTAAACTAGATAATTCAACGATAAATATCGATTCTTTAAAACACAGTTTGACATCTTTATTCTGTTAGTGAAAACACATAAGGAGCATTTTTAAAGTTGGTTTCTTTGCCATTGTGACAACATTTGAATGAGACAAGTGTGAAAACGATATTGGTTGGTAAAACCATATCTATTATTTTATTATTTAATTTAATTAATTTAATTATTTTTATTGTGATTACACATATCTGAAAACACAGCTTTGATTTGTAAAACCTTCATGTGTAATGAGTTAAAATTTCAATAATTTCAATTATTTAAGAAAAACATTTACCCCTAAAAGTATTTTTGCAAATCACTTGTTTTTATTATCGCTTAGTTATTTCTTTTGCATTTTATTTGAGCACAGAAGGGATATCAACAGCAAATGACTGTCCAAAAATGTAAAATGGAGAGAGGACGGGATTTTATAAGTGTTTACTTCTACCCACTCCTTTTTGGACAAGAAATTGAAGCATAACAGGTAGATGGAACATCTTAAGAATTTTTTTAATCTATGCTTATTTATTTTGATATGCTTGTTTCATCATCTCGCTGTTCAACAGGGTATGTCTTGTTATTTTGTTTCTTCCAAAGTGTGTGAAATAAAGTACTTCAGTCAATCAATTTCAAAACACCGCTCTTATTTGTCTACTCTAATCACCTCAAATCATGCCAAAGAGGAACAAGCACATTTTAACCACAGCTACAACAGAAACAGAAAAATACCCACAAGGTTTAAGGTGAAGCGAGATTCCTTGTACACAAGCTATGTTTTTCTAATGTTATTTTCGGTCTGCAGTGTCATTCTGATGGCAAGTAAACCTGAGTACATATCGTCACTTGATAGGGTTGTCCTTGTTTAAACAATCATGTTTTACCTAAGGTTTTATTGGTTTTAAAATATTGAATTTTGTTAAGATGAAATTTATTTTTAGTCATTTAATTTGACTGTATTATTTAAAAATAACATCTGCACAATATTTTACAATTTTGTCTGTTTGCCTACATTATTTGTAAGAACTGTAATAACAGCAAAAGCTGTTCCACCGTGCAGCCCCACTTGAGTGTTTTTTTTTTCAGCAACTACTTTTAGACTCTTGTTTGAGTAATTTTTTGATGACTACTTTTTATGTGTACTTGAGTAATATTATTTTGAAGTGACACCCCCCTCTTTTAAGGAACCTGCCCAGGATGGTGTTGGTACAAAAACTGCCACTGAATGTATTCTAACTGAATGTAGGATCCATCTAGCAGAAGAAAAAAACATTATTCTTGTAGACTGCCAACTAATTATTGCAATGGATTATATAAAAAAAAAGAACTACTTTCCCTAATTGTCACCAGACTGAAGAATAAAATGCAAAACCGCAGTAATTAACACACTCAAACAAACAATAAAGCACACCTACAAACCATTGAAAATGTCAAAGTTGTACAACCAAGACATTCATTCTCTGGAGTTCAAGGACCCATAAAGTGTGGTGGAGCCTTGAAAAGCGTCTTGTTTTTCCAAGGAATTTTCAGGGTAAACTTCAATTGAACTACCAGGGCTGGTTACGTTTGGTGATAAGATGGGGTGTCACATTGCATTCATTCATACAACATGCAGTCTTCCACATGCACAAGCATTTGGTGTCATTTAGTTAGAGTAACAAGACACATAAATCCAGAGACCCCCAGGACAAATAAGGATTTGATTTGCATAAAGACAGTGAAGGAAAAGTTCTACTTTTTTATCGTAAGTGGTGCGTGCATGCAAAAATGCTCAAAATTAATTATACATTAAATACCCTTTCGTTTAAGGACTAAATATCTTTGACCAATATCTTTATTCTTTAGAGTTGAAAAGAATTTAGTTCATAAAGCAATATTTGAACTTTCCAGGTTATACAGCTGTGTAAAGGCACATCTGGGGAAATGCAATGCAAATTAGAGAAGGCAACAAATGTTACGTGTTTATTTATACACAAGTAAACAATAGAGAAAGAATACTGTCCAAACCTGACACCTGGCGGTCGATCCTTGTATTGTCACGATTACCACTGCAGTAGCGGTGTCACTGCGACACTTTATCAAGCCAGATCAAAGGTTCTCCACACAAGCTCACACAGCAGTGAGATAAAAACTGCTTTCTATCACGCCTTTAATTAACTTTGCAAACAGATGGCTGCAGGCCGTCCGAGCAAACACACGAGAACAACTACTTTATCAAAACCGCATGTAAAGAGGACGATTTGAAATCTGCCAATCCTACCAGACAGATGGGTAGAAAACGGCGATTAAATATTGTTTCAGTCAGACAAAACGGACATTCTACTATATTTTTATACTGTTTAAGTTGCAAATAAGGCAATGTCTTTCCCTCATGTATTGTTAGTGAACTATTTTGTCTTCATTGTTATATTTTAAAACAACAGAGAGCAGCCAATACAATGATAAATGATACTACTGGCACATATCAAACCTATTTTGCACACAGTTTAAGGTGTGGAAGATGGAAAAAAACATGCAGCAATTTCACAGCAAATAAATCAATCTGAATGATTTGTTCCAACATGCTATTTTTATATGATTTTATTTCATAACCAAGGACGAGATCCCACAGTTCATGTCTATTGTTTAAAATGTACACAGAAAGGATTTTTCTGTTTCTATCTGGAGCAGTTACTGAAGCTGCATTAATAAGCTCCACCTCTAAGTGGCAGCATCTCACCACTTGACTCTAGTGAGCCTTACACAAACTGTACCACACAGTCCAAGGGAGTCAAGCACAATGTAAACAATCTCATTTTGATTTCACGCTGTGGTGTAGTTGACAGCACATTGCTGCATTTCTATTGTTTTGTTTGTATTTTATTTTGAAATGTTTCTCGCTCCATCACTTAAGAGGACCCACAGATATGACATCCTATTTGATATGCACAGTGCTGCTATTGTGGGTGGAGGTGATAGCAATATCTAAGAATATTGTAGAATTGTCCCAGTTGCTTATACAGTACAACAAAAACATCCAGGAGCTTAATATCAGACACGAGGCAGCATCGTCTTTTAGTAGCAATGCTGGTGAAAGGATACGACATCTGTTGAAAATCTATTCAAAGATAAAGCTACTTTTACATAACACAGAATGCATTACAAATCTTCCAAATGTATTCATTGTTTAGCTCCTCTTTGTTCTATGCAAACAGAGCTACAAGAGGAGCAGCTAAAATGCAGTATGCAGCATCAACACATTTGGCTCTTCACAGTTTCACATCAATGGAATGCATCAAACGGCATTTGCAGTATACGCACTCCTCCTTTATGGAGGACTGATCCTGACAAAATTAAAAAATAAAAGCAGAAATATATATATATATATATATATTGTTTTTCCTTTTCCTTAGACATGCGTTTTCATCAAGAAATGTATATATTTTCTTTTTCCTTTTCCTTACACATGCGTTTGTTCTTTTTACATTTCCTCGTCTCTCTTTTTCCTTTACCGTATGCATTTCTCCTTCATTATGCAAATGAGGAGGGCTGCCTTCTTCTCTCCAGCTCCTCTCCTATTGGTCAATAAACAGGAAGGAGGAGGATCCATGTGCAGGCCGAGGGTGTGTCCCAATTCAGGGGCTGGATCCTTCCAAGTCCGTACTTGTGGGCCGATTACGTCACAGCGCGGCGCGGAAGGTCTGTCGAATGCGGCAGACAAATGTGTCCTTCTTTCGCCCGATTTGAAGAATGCGTTGTGAGTATCCTTCGCGGTCCATCTTTTCCCATGATTCATTGCGGGTTGAAGTGGTTTGGTCAAACAGGGGCAGCCATGGCGGACCACAGTGGCAAAAGCTGTGAGTAAACTGGGAAAAATTACACTTTCTGTGACACAAATGAACTTTTACAATGTTTTTAGTGCGGGAATATAACTGTGTAGATATGAAAAATCTGCTTGATTTATCAAGACATCGCATTAATTTCAAAC
>JAHUTI010030651.1:0-20177 GCA_036250305.1 Ataeniobius toweri | reverse complement strand
GGAGAGCCCGGCCACCCTACGGAGGAAGCTCATTTCAGCCGCTTGTATCCGGGATCTCGTTCTTTTGGTCATGACCCAAAGTTCATGGCCATAGGTGAGGGTAGGAACGTAGACCGACCGGTAAATCTCTTCACCACAGTGGACCGGCACAGCGTCCCCATTACTGCGGCAGCCGCACCGATCCGTCTGTCGATCCCCTGCTCCATTCTTCCATCACTCGTGAACAAGACCCAGAGATACTTGAACCTCAAATGTCCATGTGTTTTATTGGGATTTTATGCAACACCACATAACTGTAAAGTGGAGGGAAAATGATGCATGGTTTTAATTTTTTATTTTACAAAAACAAATGTGAAAAGTTTAGAACCACTTACTGCTGCAATCACAGCCTGTGTTTCTGGGTACATCTCTACCAGCTACGGAAGGACATTTCTGCAGTTTCTTCCTTACAAATAGGACTGTCAGTTGGGACGGGTCCATCATTAAACATTCATTTTCAACTCTTTGCACAGATTATGATTTGGACTTAGGTTTAGACTTTGATTAGGCCATTCTAACATATGAATCTGCGTTGATCTAAACCATCTCATTGTATCCCTGGCTGTATGTTCAGGGTGGTTGTCCTGCTAGAAATTGAATCTCCACCTCCAGTCTCAGGTCTTCTGCAGCTTCTGGCAGGTTTTCTTCCAGGTTTGTCCTGGATTTAGCTCCATCCATCTTCCCATCAACTCTGACCAGCTTTCATGTCCCTGCTGAAGAAAAGCATTCCCACAGCATGATACTGCCACCACCATGTTTCACTGTAGGGATGGTGTGTTCAGGGTAATTTGCAATGTCAGACTGCTTTCACACATCATCTATCTTCTTATCAACTCGGACCAGCTTCCCTGTCCCTGTTGAACAAGAAAATCATCACAGCATGATACTTCCACCACCATGCATTACAGTGAGAATATTTATTATAGTGATCAGGGCTTGTTTTTCTCCACACATAGCATTTTGCACATAAGCCAAAATGATCAGTTTTGGTCTCGTCTGACCAGAACACCTTCTTTCATATGTCTATGTGCCCTTTATGGCTTGTGGAAAGCTGAGAACAGGACATTTCCTCCGTAACGGCTAGATGTTTGGATTGCAAAGCTGTTTTGGTGGTCCATCCTCTCTATGTTCAGATGATGGATTGATCAGAGCTCTGTGAGAAGTTCAAAGCTTGGGATGTTGTTGTAGAACGTAACCTGCTTTAAGCTTCTTCAGAATCTTCTCTCTGACCTGTCTGCTGTGGTCTGTGGTCTTCATAATGCAGTTTGTTCTCTAAGGTTCTCTAACAAATCTTTGACACCAGAAACAGAACATGTCCAAATGGACTCGGATGAAATTACTCGCAGCTTAACTTAAGTATATCACAGTTAAAGATGACTGAAAACAAATAGATTCCACACTATTCATATTTGGAAAAAGTTTAAAGAGTATGAATACTTTTGGAAGGCACTGTCGGCTCAAATTAAAGTAAACCCTCACCTTCTCCTTCCATGTGTTTATTCAACAGATATTAGAGAATCAAAGATCTCCACACCTGCTGAAGGAGAGAGGAACAAGCCTTTCTGGGCTTGCAGTGACAACTCCTTCAGATTTAACTTTTTCACAGACGGCGCCCCTCCATCTCAGGAGAAAACATCTCCAGCAGACCGCATCCCAGCATTATCCTTGACAGGGCAGGGCTCTGCTTTTGCTTTTAACTTTCAAATCCCTCCTGACCCACCTGCCGAAGACATGGACACAACGGAGACTGCACACTTCTCATCTCCAAGCAACCAACAGTGTGTCCAGGAGGAAGAGCGTTCCCATTCCCAGGGGGGTGCGTCTGAATGTGAAGCATCAGAGCAGTCCAAAACAAAAAAGAAGAAGAAAACTGGAAAGAAGAAACTGTCTGACACCGAGACACAGCAGAAGCCGACAGAAGGGAGTCAGAAAGAGGAAGAGCTGGTTAGTATATAAAGCTTCAGTCAGAAGTTTACATACACTCTTTATAAGCATGCAATTGCCCCCAGTAATATTTGATTAAATGTCCCTTAGCATGTTGCAGAGAAGCCACACAATAAGCTTCTGGTCCTCAGAGCAACTATCCTGCGGCTTCTGGATGCAGGATAGTTGCTCTCCTGGACTGGAAACTCCTAAATTAGCTGTTAACTACTTCCAGATTTTACAACTTCACCTTAAAATTATCTTCCTTCATTATTCCAATGCACACCCCCGTCAGTAAAACAGAACCCCAGCATGGTGGTATCTCCACCATGCTTGACAATTAGTATGGTGTTCTTAAAAGCCTGAGATTTTTATGCTGTTAATGACCAGGAGAGCTGCATGAAAACTTGTGACTAGAACTGAGTAACTATCATCTTATGTTGTTAAATGTTTATTTCATGTCTGAATGTGACTTTCTTTCAGAGCCCAGAGGAGCAGCTGAACAGGCAGCTGGACTGGTGTATCGAACAGCTGGAGCTGGGAATAAGGTCCCAGAAGGGAACTCCAAAACAGAGTTAGTGTTGTTATTTTTGTCTACACATCACCACACTCATTTACAGTCATACATTTTATCCCAGAAATATAATCCTCGGTTCCTGAAACAAATTAATTTACTCTGACTTTCACCTGGAACGACCAAGTCAGGATGAAACAGCAAAGAGACGTATGCTGAGAACAAGAAACTGGACAGGAAGATATAAAAACGACTGCAGACAGGTGTAGAGAGGCCACAAGGAGAGACGGTGAGACAAAAACAGGAAACACAGAATAACTGCAGGATAATACAAACCACCAACTGGCACCAGAGGAAGGAACAAAGTTAGCAAATATATGGCAAAAAACTGGAAAAATGCAAAACTGCAGTGAAGACATACAAAATATCTGTCATCAAAGTAGGAAGAATGAGATATTTAAATTATGAATTAATTAATGTGTTCAATTCCAAAATACTTTATTAATCCCAAAGGGAAATTAAATGTTGTTGTAGCCTGTTTAAACTGCATGTTTTTAAAGCCTGTTGTTTTTTTCATATATTTTTTCGTCCTTAATTTTTTATTTTTTCGACAGCAGGCAGACAGGAAAGAGGGGCAGAGAGAGGGGGAGACATTCACCGGGTCCAGGACTCGAACCCGTGTCGAGGACTATAGCCTCTATATATGGTTGCTGAACCCCTACACCACCAGCGCCACTCATCTATAGCCTGTTTTACACCGACATCTCTCACACACATCTTAAAAAACAGAAAATAATGACCTCACAGCAGGAAGGGTTTACATATATTCTTGTTATTGACAAGAATCGAAATTCGATAAAACTGGTTTTGGCAAGAAAAGGTTTTAGAAGAATTGGAGACAGGAAATGGGCCACATCAGCCTGATCGGTACCCCCCTGTTTGGATCCTTGTCGGATAACTAAGGGGGCCGTTTGGTGTCGATGTTCGAGCCTTAAAGTTTTGATTTTATGGTCCGTTGTGTTTTCTTCCTCGTAGAAGAGGAGGCCTCTCGAGCCTTGAAGACGCTGCGCAGCTCCAAAGCTCCTCTGGTCAAGAAGCGGCAGGTGATGAGAGCCATGACTGGAGATTACAGGAAGCAAATGGAGGAAGAGAAGAAGAATCAGTTCAAGCTCATTCAAAGTGGTGAGTGAACTGTTTCAGTCAACACTGTGTTCTGTTGAATCTTTGTTAATCGACAGGCTCCTCTGCTCCTGATAGAAACTGCATCAGCTCAGGTCAAAGTGGCGTCAGATTCCCCGAAGAAGTCTGTTTTCCACCGCAGAGCTGAGGTGAGAACCCATCCAGCAGCTTCAGAGGACCAGCAGCAGCAGGCTGAACCCTGGGGGACTCAGGAGGAGACGACAGCCTTCGTTTTTGTTCCATCAAAGAAAGAGTTTCTCTTCAATTTCTTCTGATATTTCTGTGCTGAAATATGAAGATCTCTCCATGAACTGAACTGGAAATAAGTGTTACTTACTCTGAACACGTAACGGTTGTTTAAATATTCAAAAGCCACAAGAAATGTTGCGTCTGAAGATTTGTTGTGAAAAATGATCATAAAAAGGCTGTGATTGCATACACCATCCCCAAATATAATGTGTTTTTCTTGACAGTTTCTATAATTTAACCAGACATTAAACTGTATCAGACAATCAAACTGTTATTGACTGAATGTTCAGCTACTAAACTGTTTTAATTAACACACTTTAACATGGAAAATAACACAGATTTACAGTTAATCTAATACGTTTTCAGGACCAACTCTGATTCATTTTGTTTTGGAATATATTATTATTACTGGAAGCTTTTTTATTATTACCAAAAATGCATGAAAACCTACAAAGAATAACTAAAAAAACATACAGAGTTGTTAAAATGTCCTTTTTTTGTTTTTATTTGACACTTAAATATTTCAGACCAATAAACAAGTTTTTTGATCAAATAAAACCAGAATAAATAAAAAAAGCTGATTTTTAAATAAAGATTTAAAAACAGGATTCAAACCAACCTGGGCCTATTTATAAAAGTAATCATACCTCCTGTTAGAGCAGAACTCAGCTGGGAGAGGTCACACCCAGACCTGATTACTGCCTGATCTGTAAATAGAATCTGTCTGGCAACATGAAGTAGGCAGCTGCCAAATCCTACTGAACTGAATGTATCATGAGTTATTGTTCAGTAGGAGTTTCCACATATAAGGATTTCAGATCAAGTCATTTAAAGCTTCAGACTAGTTTTAAATATTTATTAAACTTGGAACCTTCCCAGCTGCCTTTATAAATGCTAGTGTTCCACAGTGGAGAAAAATGTGTTTTAGGAACTGTAATTGTTCTCATTGTGCAACATACAGAATCTGTGGTCTTCAACAGACTATTATATTAGCTGCTCCACTTTTAATGTTCGTTGGAATTTTCATTTTTAAAACGTTTAAGAAGTCAAAGTAAAGTTGCCATTTAGAACAGACATTCCCAAACGCTTCAGCTTCCACCCCACAAAATAATAGTGGCAGAGAATTCCCAGCAGACTTTAACATTACCAGAATGGCCCCTTAACCTAGAACATTCTCTAAAGGTTCTAGATAATGTAACCATTAGGAAAAGTTCATGAAGGCTAGTTTTAACACAAGCACTGGGACCTTTTGGGAATGTGTCCTGAACATTAACCATTCCCAATGTAAAAAATACAGAACTGTCATGGGACATTCCTGAGGGTTCACTACAGATGTAACCAATTTAACCTTTACAGAACCTCCAGTTCATCTGAAGGTGAAGTATAACTTTCATAAGGTAACATTTAAAGAACCATCAGAAAACCTTCATGGAACATTCCCTAAAAGTACCTTGAAGGTCAAGTGCCGCTTTTACAATGTACCCTTTGTGGATCCTTAGGAATGTATACAACTCTCTAAACTCCCTAAAGTTTCCCTGAAGGTGAATTGTAAACTTCACAAAGTGACGTTTAGAGAACCTTCATATAACCTTTAGGCAGTGTTTCCTTAAGGACATTTTATAGCCTTAAAAGACCCTCCTAAACTAAAACCTTTCCAGAACCTCCTTAAAGGTTCCATACATGTAAACTATAATCTGAAAAATTTTACCTTTGAAAAAACCTTCGCATATAATTCCATAAAGATTCCCTACAATGTAACCAAAGGGTTCCATGAAGGTTCAGAACAACTTTACCAGTCAGGTATATGCAACACTTCAACGTAAAAAAGAAAAACCGTGTAGACAGTAAAGGTCTGTGTAAAAATGAACTGTGATCCTGAATATAGCTAGAGTATTCAAATATAACAAAACCTAAATAAAAGCATAATGACAAAATCCCCAAATATGACAATATTTTCATTTATATTATTCATTTTGGACAATTTTTTTTTTACCTCTTGTGACAAGTATGGCATAAACATGCTATTAATAATAATTTTACATCAAATTTGATTTGTAAATATACCCCCTTCCCACTACAACCCTAAAGCTGGAGGTAAAGACAAATCTTTAATATGAAACTGTACACAACTAAGGACTCTCCAAACTAATGAGGCGTCTTTATTTAAGTTTGTTACATGTTTTTTCAAGAATGACAGAAAAAAAAAAAAAAAAACACGCATGGGATAATATTAAGCAGATTTTTCTTTGTTAAAAACGTTTCTGTTTCGGAAACCGGAAGAGGCGGGTTGTGTTTCTACACGAGCACAGTTGAGTGAAGCAGACAAGAAACAAAGTTTGAGCTGCTGTTGAAACAAATCGCCTGCTGGCTGTAAGTTTGAAGCTTTTACATTTAAACGTCGTTAAATCCTGCCTCACATGTGTGGCTCGTTGGGGGAACCACAGGTGTAGTTTTACGGCGTAGAGATGACGGTTTCCTCCGCTAAGCTAAGTTCGCTAAGCAGCAGCTTGTTTGGTTCCTCCTGTCCTACAACCTGACTGATTCTGAGTCCAGAACTGGTTCTAAGTCCAGAACTGTGTCGTTTCAAGCCTTTTCTGGCGGTTTGTTTGCTTTCAGGAGCGCGGAGGGGAAATGTCCGAACTAAGTGATGAGGCCAGTGAGTCGGAGCAGCTGGGGGCCAGCCTCTCCCTCTGGCTGGGGGAGTCCCTGCTGCGACCCGAGGAACTGGACGTCCCTCTGGACCTCCACACAGCCTGCTCCATCGGCCAGTATGACGTGGTTGCAGAGAACATTAAAAAGTAAGCATCTTTTGACTAGTAAAACACGATTACCCTGATGCTCCTCCACAGCTGACTAGAATGTGTTTTCAGGCGTGAGGTGGACCTGGATGGGAAGAACATCGGAGGATGGACCCCGCTTATGTATGCCGCTTACATTGGCCATGACAACATTGCAAATCTGCTGCTGGAGGCTGGAGTGAATGTGAATGCAACCACACCCAAAGGTCTCACCCCACTGATGCTGGCAGCAAGCTGTGGAAATGAAAGTATAGCCTACTTCCTGCTGCAGGTACAACATCTACTCTCTAATGAGGTATAAGAAACTATGGAGTATGATCCAAGTACTTTCAAGGTCCAAATAGGTATTTCCAGACTCGGCTTTGTCTAAAAGTTGCTTCAATCCATCAATTGAAACACCTGCCATAATTTCATGGTGAGGTTAAACAAGTGTTTAGGAAATATGATTGTAGAAAACTGGAACTTTAAAATGAAAAACATGCAGGAATCCCATGTTCTGTAGTTGTGAGTAAAGGTGCAGCAGGTAGTGGTGTTGACCACAGCAACATGATGAGTTGCTCCTGGTGTAAAATGGATTTGAAGCAGTTGGAGGCCTTGGTTAAGGGTTTGCATGGTTGTTTTGTTTGAATATAACTATTAAACCGGTTCTTGTGCTGAATGTTTCTTTTTTTACTCAAGCAAGGGGCAGAGCTGGAGCTTAGGGATTCTAGAGGCTGGACCGCTCTGTTTCACTGCACCAGCACAGGTCATCAACAGATGGTTAGGTTCCTGCTTGATAACAACGCCGATGCTAACGTCAGGTTAGTGTGTTTAACATATCTGCAGAACCACATCTGCAATAATCTGCCTGAGATATTTTTAAACTTTTTTCATTCATCTGGCAGGGAGCCTGGGTCCGGTTTCACTCCTCTGATGGAGGCTGCTGCTTCTGGACATGAAATCATTGTTCAGTACCTGCTTGATCATGTGAGTGGTGACCATGAACAAGCTCCTTGCTGCTGTGCTTCATGTGGGTGAAGTAATTTAAACACTGATGGAAAGATCTTTTCTCCTTGACTCGTTTACAGAAGGTAAAGGTCAGCGAGCGCGATGCTAAAGGAGAGACGGCTCGCGCCCTCGCCATGATGTACGGCTACACGAAGATCGTCAGCCTCATTGACGCACGTTCTCCACGAATAAAACCAGGTGTTTACTTACATGCTGTTAGATTTCTTTATCTTCAAGAACTTGTAGATTTTAAGTTTTGTTTTGTGTCCTAATTTCTTTATTTTCTGTGTTTGAACTCGTCAGGACACTATGAAGACCTGAGCTCCTCGGAGGACTCGGACAGCTCGCCACCGAGGATCCGGCCCAGTCGAAGCCGAGTTAAAGGCGTCAGCATCCACGATGGGCCTCAGGCCATTGCCAAGTTCCGAGTTGGAGGCAAAAGCAAACAGTGTGGTGGGTCACTGAAACATTTCCACATCTTGTCCTTTAACAACCAGAGACCTCTGTGTGTTTTTATTTGGATTTTATGTGGAGGACCAACACTAAGTAGTGCATCTTTATGGAGTGGAAGGAACACGATGAATGGCTTTCTGTTAGGGTCTACAACAATATCCCAAGCTTTGAACATCTCCCAGGGTCTGTTCAGTCCAACATCTGAACATGGAGAGAGGATGGACCAGCTGCTGACCTACCAAGACATGGAAGTTCATCTAAATGTACAGCAGGCTGAGTGAGAACGTTAATCAGACTAGCAGCCATGGTAACTCTGAGCTGCAGGGATCCACGGCTCAGGGGGGAGAATTTGTTGACCTATGTGGACCTTTATGGAATAGTGACAGGAAGAAAGCCTGTTGGAGACACAGCAAACATCTGGTCAGATGAGACTGAAGTGAAACGTTTTGGCCGCAGGTGAGGGAAAACGAACACTGCACTTCATCCTGAATCGCTACCATAGTGGTGGCAGCATCAGGCTGTGGGGCCACTTTTCTTCAGCAGGAACAGGGAAGCAGGTCAGAGTTGTTGGGAGGATGGATGGAGCCAAATCCAGGACAATCCTGGAAGAAAACCTGCCAGAGGCTGCAGAAGACCTGAGACTGGGGTGAAAATTCATCTTCCAGCAGGAGAACCACCTTGAACATCCAGCCAGAGATACAATGGGTGGTTTGGAGATGTTTACAGGCACGCCACCACCCAATCTGACTGAACCTCGTCAGTCTGTAGTTGTGCAAAGCTTGTAGAGAAATACCCTGAAAGACCTGCACCTCCAACTGAACAAGGTGGTTCCACAAAGTGTTTCCTCAGAGGAGCTGAATACTGTGCAGCTCCAGGAACCACTGTTTGACTGAATCATGTCCGTTTTCTTCCCCTCCACTATAATCCAATGCTTCCTGCTGGTTTATAAAGCGAATACGTTTGCAAGTTAACTGAGCTTCTACTGTGACTAACTCTATGTGCTCTCTTTCAGACTCTAACCTTGAAAACTGGCTCAGAGTTTATCTGTTCTTTCTTTCTAGGTGAAACGACTAAAGGAGCTACATCCATTAACATTTACTTTTCCTTCCCATAGAAAGTACTCCTGGATCAGTGCTTCTTTGTTCTCTTTGTGTCTCTGCTCTGTTCTCTCAAACCCCCAGTCGGTCGTGGCAGATGGCCGCTCACACTGAGCCTGGTTCTGGTTCTGCTGGAGGTTTCTTCCTGTTAAAAGGGAGTTTTTCCTCTCCACTGTCGCTACATGCATGCTCAGTATGAGGGATTGCNACCCCCAGTCGGTCGTGGCAGATGGCCGCTCACACTGAGCCTGGTTCTGGTTCTGCTGGAGGTTTCTTCCTGTTAAAAGGGAGTTTTTCCTCTCCACTGTCGCTACATGCATGCTCAGTATGAGGGATTGCTGCAAAGTCAACGCCAGTGACTGTCCACTGTCTCTACATGCTCATCCAGGAGGAGTGAATGCTGCAAGTCACTGACTGGATGCAATCTGCTGGGTTTCCTTAGATAGAAAAACTTTTTATCCAATTTGAATAAATAACTGAATCTGACTGCACTGTTCAATGATTAGGATTAATTGGAATGTATGTACCTGACTGTTGTGAAGTGCCTTGAGACGACATGTTGTGAATTGGTGCTATATAAATAAACTGAATTGAATTGAAATTCAGAAATGTCTTTACAAGGTACCTTGAAAGACTAACAGGTCCAATTCATATCCAATTGTATAAAAATATACAATCAAATTAAACAGATTATACTAGTGCAGTCCAATTATGTAGACAGAATCATTTACTCAATCATAAATATAATACAATACAGTCATATTCAGAATCAAGTCAAGTTTATTTATATAGCGCTTTTCAGCAACAAGGCACTCAAAGCGCTGTACATGAGGAAAAACATTACAATGATACAGAAAATCAAACACAGAAAAACAAATCAAATGACGTTAATAATCCTTGGGAGTTTACTGGTCAGAGCTGGTTCTAATCCAGTCTTTCTAATAGAGGTAATTAGATCATTAAGTCCTCTGTGGTAAGGAATTCATCCTGTGCTAGAAGAAAAATGATAATATTAATTATTGAGGTTGCTGGTATGAGGCAGTTGTGGTCTCATCCTTCAAATAATAACAGTCGTGGGCACTCACTGAAGTTTAAGTAGAGAAGCTGGGTCACTGGTATAAAACAGTTTTAGTCCAAACTTTCAAATACTAATAATGTTTGGCTTTCACTGGTATGAAACAGTTGTAATACAATCCTTTCAAGAAATCTAATCCTTCTAAGCAATCTAAAATTCTATGAAGCCACATTTAGGTAAAAAGAGGATAAGAAGAAATACCACATTAGGTCAGAGGAGGGAAAAAAAATCATATTTCACACTTTATTCTTAGGAGGATACTGTTTGAGTTATCAAAAAAAACCTCAGCACAAATAAGCAACACATATACGAGACAACATATAGCAGGGATACGGTGAAGGCTGTATGTCAGGGGTGCGTATGTTTATATGACCATGTGCATGTGTGCATGTGAGTGTGTGCAAAGTAAGTCCATGAAGCACTGTCAAAGAGGCTATTGTCCTTGATGGTACGTTGGAAGGTTCATCAACCCGACCACACAGTTCTGAGCAGGTCCACAGATGTCCTCAGGGATGGGAGGGGGCAGAGGGAGCAGAGTGTCATGTTTACATAACTTCCAGGAGAAGTTGAAGATAGCCAGCCATCAAGGCCGTGCAGGGGAGCCAGATTCAGAAAAACAACAATTATTTGGGTCAGGCTGACTTTTAATTTTCCGTCAGCCTTGAGAGTCTCACTGGTGCTTCTCAATGACAAATCCAAACAGCCAAATCAGAATCAACTTTAATGGCCAAGAAAGGAATTTGACTCAAGTTTCCATCGCTCACATCGTTTATCAAACATCAGTCCTACATAACAACCACCAATTTGACAACACTTTATATATATTGCAGAGTTCTGGGTGGGGGATGTAGGTCAACCCCTTGTGTGGGATTGAGGTGTGAATGACTGACAATCAAACCTACAAAAGAAGTGGTTCAGAACCTCAGCCAGGCAGGTGTCATCACACCGGGGGAGGAGTCCTGTAGTCGGTAGTGATAGACTGCAGGCTCTTCCACTCTGAAGTGCTGGTGTTAGCTGAGAAGTTGTTTTTTACTGTCTCACTGTAATGTCTATTTGCCAGTTTGATCTCCTTTGTCAGTTTGTCTCTAGTCTGCTTATAAAAGGCCTGGTCTCCACTGTGGATAGCTTCAGATGTGAAGAAAACCATGGCTAATTGTTGTTGACTCACTCATGTCCTCACAGAAACTGATGTCACTACACAGTAAACTGGTTGAGATCAGAGGCTGAATATTCAAAAATACTTCAATCTATACAGCTAAAGCAGTTCTGTAGCATCCGCTTTGTCTCTTCAGTCCATTTTAACAGTCCAAACCACAGACTTAGAGGTCTTCAGTTTCTGCCTATAAGTTGGTATGAGATGGTGCAGTCAGTGGTCAGAGTACAACGTGGTGGGAAAGCAAGACAGCGGAGCTTGCTGAGTTGCACTTAATGTTTCTTTTTTAATGCAAAAAAGAGCAACCATAACTACAGTTAATATGGAAAAGGAGACCCAGACACTGTGCAGGAACAATGCTATGTACAGTGTTTTTATTTACGTTCAGCATCCACGAGAGTAGTTATACAATGCATGTTTAGTGTGTTTTTGCAAACATATAAATAATGTTTATAGGGTTTGTTCTTCATCTTCGGTGAAGTACTTGTTGTTTTTGCAGCTTTGACCCGCCCAAGGGTGACATCATAGTCTGCACAGAAGAACCAAACATTCTGCAGTGCCCAAGTTGAACTAGAGTTTGTGCTTTGGAATCACATTTCATTGGTGGAAACACGAGTCACTGGTTTGAAAACATGTCCGGGAATCAGAATGGGCTCCGAACCGTGTAGGTGGAGCTGCTTTCTCATGAAAGTGGCTGCAGTATAGCAGCAGGATACAACAATAAAAAACAAAAATACACAAAATACAAGCGAGCAAAGTACCAAGGCGACCATCCGCGACACCATCTTGAATATGTTTATTATATTACACCAAGATGTCAAGCATGTGGCAGCAGTGGAAAGACTCAATTTAAACAGAAACAGAAACCTCCAGTGGACTCAAAAAAGTAAAAAAAAGGAAGAAAAAAAACATAATTTCTAATTTGGAAACATGTTCATAATGAAACATTGAAAAGTATTACATTTTGCCACTAGAAGGCATTCCTATTCTGAGTTTCAACTTAAAATGCTCCAAATTTCAGCACAGAGAACTTTTTATGGTATTTACTTTGGTTCTGATTGTGTGTGCGTGCGTGCGTGTGTGTGTGTGTTTGTGTGTCATGTTTCTTTGTTGTAGGTGTTATCCTGGCTGATTATGGCACAGTTTGGAGGGAACATCGTCGCTTTGCTCTGATGACCATGAGGAACTTTGGACTTGGAAAGAAATCCATGGAGGAAAGAATTCATGAAGAGATTCAATGTACAATCGAGATACTGGAGAAAAGTACCGGTACGACTTTTCAGTTTTAGAAGCTAAATACTTCATTTAGTTTTTTGTAGTTTACAATCTCATCAAAGCTGTGTCCATTTTTAAAGTGTGTTTTGTTTCTCCAGGTAAAACCCTGAGTCCTCAATTCATGTTTCATAATGCAGCCTCGAACATAATCTGCAAGGTTCTGTTTGGAACACGTTATGAGTATGATGATGAGACGATCAAAACTGTTGTTAAGTGCTTTACTGACTTGACCAGGATAGCCAATGGAACGTGGGCTATGGTGAGTCAAAGCTTAACAGCTCTTAGCTGAATTGGCATTGTGGTTAACTGGTTTAAACACTGAATAGCATTTTACTAACCCTTCCTGTGTCTAGGTTAAATAACTTCCTTGTTGTTTTCATTGTATTTATTATGTGAATCCAAACCAAACATTAGAACGTGAATCTGCGAGAAAATGTTGACCAGAAATGATCACCGACTGTTTTTTCTAAATCCCCCGCGACCCACTATGGAAGAAGCAATATAGAAAATGACTGACTGACTGACTAACTGACTGTTTTTTTCTAAATCTTACATTTCACCATTGAAAAGTCATGTGTTAAGACTAGTTTGCTAATTTTTAGCAGTTTATCTTCAGAAATGGTGTTTGCTTTGTTAGACATTCATCATTCATCTTTCCTTACAGCTATATGACTCCATTCCTTTAATTCGTCCTCTGCCCCTGCCCTTCAACAGAGCCTTTAAGGACATGGAGGTATTGGAAGAAAGAGAAACTCTATGCTCAACAAAACCTAAATGAAACCTAACATTTCAACCTGTCTATTTTAGATTTTTAAGAGTGTTGCAGTTCGTTTGGTGAATGAACATAAGAAGACCAGAGTCCCCGGAGAGCCACGAGATTTTGTTGACCGCTATCTGGATGAAGTGGATCAGGTGTTCAAACACAGTGAACTCAGAATATCTGATTTATTTAACAGTCAGAAGAATATCAGAATCAGAATCAGCTTTATTGCCAAGTTTGTGACACAAACTAGGAATTTGACTCCAGTACACTTAGCTCTCAGTGAAGATTTTTTTAATATAATAATGGAAATATAAAATATCTTTTTAATTGTACATATATGTTAGTCACTTTACAAGAGATATAATGTGATGTAATGTCTATCTCGGGTCAGCAATTGGCTCGCTAACAGTTATCTGGTCTTAAAGACCGATGAGACAGAAACCCTGATAACTGCTCCTAGCCACCGGCATGCTAAAATCAATCATACAGTTGCTTCTTTTTGCCCAGCAAGCAAATCTACAGTTAGAAACTTAGGAGTTACATTTGACACTTCTTTAGGCTTTGAAACACACATCCAATCCATTTCTCGTTCTTGTTTCTTTCATTTAAAAAACACCTCTAAAATACGTGCCATGGTCTCCCTAGCAGATCTAGAAAACATTATTCATGCATTCGTGTCATCCCGTCTAGACTATTGTAATGCCCTGTTTATAGGTCTGGATAGATCTTCAACTTCCCACCTCCAAGTCATTCAAAACCTAGCAGCCAGGCTTCTTACGAAGACAAGTACATTGTCTGATATCACCCCAGACTTATGCTCCTTTCACTGGCTCCCAGTTGAGTTTAGAAATCGTTTTTAAAATTCTTGTCCTTACCTACAGGGCTCTAAATGGCCAGGCTCCTAACTAGTTGTGTCAACTTTTCATTAAACACTTTGCTCCTCGTAGCCTTCGGTCACAAGGCGAAAGTCTCCTGGATGTCCCTTGTACAAGCCTGAAAACCAAGGGGGACAGGGCTTTTCAGACTGCAGATCCCAAACTGTGGAACAGTTTGCCACCGCAGCTTCGTTTTGCTGACTCTGTGGAGATTTTTAAAAACCAATTGAAAACTGTTCTGTTCAGCCAGGCTTTTATGTCATGATTTTATTGTGTTTTTATGTAGATCTTAATGTGATTTTCTAGTACAGTGCTTTGTGACTTTGTGTCTGCGAAAGGCACTTTATAAATTTTACTTACAGTTTATGTGCAGGGTGTGTGGCTGCCTTTTTCCTGACCCTAGACCTGTATGAGTCCTGGATGGAGGGAAGGTCAGCCCTGATGATTCTCTCTGCAGACCTGATTGCTCATTGCATACTGGACCTGTCCTGTTTTGTGGATGAGCCAAACCACACTGAGATAGATGAAGACAGGATAGACTGAATGATGGCAGTGTAGAAGATGACCAGCTCCTATGGAAGGTTGTACTTCTTGAGTTACTTCAGGAAGTACAGTCTCTGCTGGGCCTTCTTCTGAACATTGTCTATGTGTGAGGAACACCTCAGGTTTTGAGAAATGGTGGTTCCTAGGAACCGGAAGTGGTCCACAGTAGATGTTGTTGTGATGGTGAGAGGGGTGTGTGGGGGTGGTGTTCTCCGAAAGTCCACCATCATCTCCACAGTCTTGAGTGGGTTAAGTTCCAGGTGGTTCTGACCACACCAGTGTACCAGCTGATCCAACTCCTGTCTGTATGCAGACTCATCACCGTCCTGGATCAGTCCAATGACAGTGGTGTCATCTGCAAACTTCAGGAGGTTCACAGACAGGTCCGCTCTCAGGGATGATAGGGAGACATTATCAAGTCCTTAGGCCGTCTTTGTTTTCATTCGCTGAAACATTCTATTTACATCTTCCCCGGAGATCCTTAGTGCAGGCAGGGGGTCTGAAGGTAGTGGGGGTGGTTGGTGTATGGCAATAAATTACGTCTGAATGGGATGTGGAGGAGTTGGGTTGAGGTGTGAACTGCTGCTATTCATACCTGCAGTAGAAGCCATTCAACTGATTTGCCAGGCAAGGCTTCTGCTCAGAGTGGGGTGAAGGTCCCCAGTAGGCAGTCAGGTTTTTCCAAATCATTCCAAACAGCAGAAGCGTCTCCATATGAGAAGCTTTTTTCATCTTCTCACTGTAGCTTCTCTTTGCTTCTTTGATGTCCTTGGTCAGTTTGTTGCTGGGCTGCTTATACACGGCCCGGTCTCCACTGCTGTGAGCCTCTTCCTTATCCCTGTGCAGCTGCCTCAGATAAGAAGTGAACCAAGGATTATTGTTACTGTATGTGGAGAAGGTCTTGGTGTGCACAAACATGTCCTCACAGAAACTAATGTATGATGTCAGGACTTCTGTGAGTTGATTTAAATCAGTGGCTAAAGTTTCATAAAGTTCAGTTAAAAATGTATTCTTAAATCTATGCTTTATTTTGAAAGATCAGTTAGGTTTACCAAAGTTATTTTTATTTGCCAAATGTTGGACATTTAGACAAATGTCTAACATTTGAGATTTTTTTATAACTTAATTCAAAGTCAGAAGTTCACATACGCTAAGATTAAAAGACTCCTTTACTGACAAGAGTTGAAAGGGCAATCACAGACGAAGACGCCGTTACTCCAAAAGCATTATAGCAAGCCCAATTATATCCATCCATTAATGCATCCATCCATTGTCTTCCACTTATCCGAGGTCGGGTCATGGGGGCAGCAGCCTAAGCAGAGAGACCCAGACTTCCCTCCCCCCAGCCACTTGGGCAAGCTCGTCCAGGGAAATCCCAAGGTGTTGCCAGGGCAGCCGAGAAACATAGTCCCTCCAGCATGTCCTGGATCTTCCTCTGGGCCTCCTCCCGGTGAGACATGCCCAGAACACCTCACCAGGGAGGCGTCCAGGAGGCATCCTAACCAGATGCCCAAGCCACCTCAATTGGCTTCTCTTGACGTGGAGAAGCAGCAGCTCTACTCCGGGTCCTTCCCGGATGATCGAGCTTCTCACCCTATCTCTAAGCGAGAGCCCAGACACCATGCGGAGGAAACTCATTTCGGCTGTTTGCATCTGTGATCTCGTTCTTTCGGTCACGACCCAAAGCTTATGACCATAGATGAGGGCAGGAACGTAGATCGACTGGTAAATCAAGAGCTTTGCTTTTTGACTCAGCTCTCTCTTCACCAGGACAGACCGGAACAGCACTGCTGACGCAGCACCAATTCGTCTATCAATCTCCTGCTCCATTTTTCCCCTCATTCATGAACAAGACCCCAAGATACTTGAACTCCTCCACAAAGCCCAATTATAGTCAACAAATATAGGTCTTCCTGAATGGACAATGACCCTAACATACAAAGTTAGTTACAAAGCTGTTTAAAATCAACAAAGTCACCCTGATTTCATTCTCATAGAAAAATGTGTGGGCAGAGCTGAAAAGGTTCTACAGTTACACCAGTTCTGTCTTCGTCTCCCGGACGAATGGGTTAAAATTCCAGCAAGCTTTTGTCAGAAGCTTGTGGAAGGATTTACTAAAGTATTTGAACCAAGTCACTGGGTTTAAAAAGGCAATTCACCCATATATTAAGGACATGAATGTAAAGCTATGAAAAGCTATTTTTTTATCTTTAGCAAAAAGAAAAAAAGGGTAATTCTAACTGACCTAAAAGTTTAGCCCAATTTAAGGTCAGGTAGTGAGAAAGAAAAAAGGGTTATGAGTCATTTTATACAGTGTATGCAAATGTCTGGTTTCAGCTGTATATCAAACCTAATTTCTATTCCCTTACATTGATCACTGCCTGTTGTTCAGCAAGGAGAGGAGTCTTCATTTTCTGAAGAACAACTAGTACAGCAAACATTTGATCTTTACTTCGCTGGGACAGACACCACCTCCAACACCCTCCTTACTGGGTTTCTTTACCTCATCAACTACCCTCATATACAAGGTACGCTTAAACACATAAAAAACTAACAAAACACCCAGAATAAGTTTTCTGTTTTGATGTTAAGATCTGGTTTCTCTATTTCTAAGATCAAAGTCTCCAAATTATAGAAAATGTATGTAATTTCAAGCCTTATTTTTTATATTTACACAATTTGATCTTGTACGTTTATAATTGCCATCCATCCATCCATCCATCCATCCATCCATCCATCCATCCATCCATCCATCCATCCATCCATCCATCCATCCATCCATCCATCCATCCATCCACCTACACATCCATCCATCCATCCATCCATCCATCCATCCATCCATCCATCCATCCATCCATCCATCCATCCATCCATCCATCCATCCATCCATCCATCCATCCATCCATCCATCCGTTGTATAATCTCACACTGGGAAGTTTGAAAAGTCCATCCAACCTCTAATTGCGTCCTTTTCTTCAGTGGAGAGGAAAATATAATGCTACAAAATAGTTTTTATAAAAACTATTGGTACTACAATTTATGGCACCCCTGGACTTAAGACTTGTGCAAAGATCTTTTGTAAGTGGAATTGCACATAGTCTTTTATAACATTTCACAAGGTTTGTGTAGATATTTGAATCCTTTATTTCAAAACAAACACATCTAAAGTGATTGCTCCTAGCCTGACCAAAGCACATAAATCCGGTTGTTTCCCAGTAGAGTTCAGCAAACTTCTTGTTCGTGTTTGTGATGAAGGAACAGGAAGGCTCCTTCTCTTTGTAATGCAAAAAATTTTCTTTTTGCTGCAGCTCTCTAACAGTGAGCTTTGACAATTCTGGAGATCATTCAACCTTACTTTGCTGCTCACAGTGAACAGTTTATAGATGGGAATTAGGGCTCCTTTCAAAGATCTAGTTCTTTCGGATGTCTTCTTTAGAACCATTGCCAGATTAAAGCTCTTCCATTTTCAAATTGGCTCTTGATTCAGTATCACTATAATTTCAGCCTAATTTAGCAGTTATGAATGGTTTGTGTGTTGATAAGGTATTCTTTTATCAAGTGTTTTTATAAAAGCCTTTTTTGTATTTTTTTTAACCAAAAACACTTAATTACTGTTATGTAAAATGTCCTTTAACAACTTTTATTTTCACTTAAATATTTATTCACAGTTGCAGATTTTTCTCTATATATACAATACTGTGCAAAGGTTTTAGGCAGGTGTGAAAAAAATGCTGTAAACAAAGAATGCTTTCAAAAATGGAAATGTCAATCATTTATTTTCATCCATCAATAAAATCCAGTGAATGAACAAAAGAGAAACCTAAATCAAATCATAATTTGGTGTGACCACCCTTTGCCTTCAAAACAGCATCAATTCTTTTAGGTACACTTGCACATAGTTTTTAAAGGATCTCGGCTGGTAGGTTGTTCCAAACATCTTGGAGAACTAACCACAGATCTTCTGTGGATGTAGGCTTCCTCACATCCTTCTGTCTCTTCATGTAATCCCAGACACACTCAATGATGTTGATATATATATATATATATATATATATTTGTTTACTTCGCATTTCAGGCATACCATATAGCATGTGGTTGCCTACATGTGCCAGGGCAATTTTGCTGTACGAAAAGGATTTCTCAAAACAGAATCCTAATTGCATGATTAAGTTTATTGAATCCAGATTTAAAGTAGGTAGGCCACATTGATTTTACAATAACCTGTGTTTGTATGACCTTCAACCATTTGGAGGAATTGTGTGTTGATGTGCTGGTGGGTGGTTGATTGAGCATATGTGTTGAATTAAGTGTGTTTTGTGTTGAGTGGGTATGTGAGTGTGAATTTGTCACCTGGAGGTGTACATTTGTAGGTGTGTTGAGAATGGTAGAAGGCCTGCAATCCACAGCACCCAAGAGCTGCAAGGGCAAAGTCCGGCTCCGGAAGGCTGCAGCAGTCCCAGGCAGCCAGACATAATGCATCACCCCAGGGCAGCCATACGCCCCGCACAGAAATAGGTTGCCAGCAAGGCACAGGAGCAGCAGCCCCCAGGCCAAAGAGGCACAGACAAGACGCAGGCCACCAAGCCCCCCTAACCTAGCCACAACCACACCCCGGGAACTGGTTCCACTAGCAGCCAAGGGCCCGCACCAACCCCAGGCAGCAAGACTGCCCATTGGGGGAACCGGCTCATTTTTCAAAGCTAAGCCTGGCTTCTTAACATTTACAGAGAGGTTGGCCTGAAGAGAGGAATAAACGAGCAAAAATCCAAGTAGATTGGGTGCATGATCTAGCCTCATATAAAAAGTAATATAGGAAGATTGAGTTCAGTGGACATACAGTGCCTTGCGAAAGTATTCAGCCCCCTTGGAACTTTTCAACCTCTTGCCACATTTCAGGCTTCAAACAAAAAGATATAAAATTCAAATTTTTTGTTAAGAATCAACAACAAGTGGGGCACAATCGTGAAGTGGATTGAAATTTATTGGATGTGTCAAACTTTTTTAACAAATAAAAAACTGAAAAGTGGGACGTGCAATATTATTCGGCCACCTTTACTTTCAGTGCAGCAAACTCACTCCAGAAGTTCAGTGAGGATCTCTGAATGATCCAATGTTGTCCCAAATTACTGATCAGAATCAGAATCAGAATCAGAATCAGCTTTATTGCCAAGTTCGTGCATACAAACAAGGAATTTGACTCCGGTACACTTTGCTCTTTTGTTCTGTTTTTGCATTACAGAATATACAAATTTAC
>JAHUTI010030650.1:0-20189 GCA_036250305.1 Ataeniobius toweri | reverse complement strand
TTAAAGAGCTTTGAGCCCATAATCACAACACCAGAGGACATCTCTGATTTCTATTTGTAAGTAATGATTTTTGGTTAAGAAATTAATTTTTTTCAAATTATGATTTTAAATTATAATTCTTGATGAACATTAATTAATCAATAATCATAATCCTTACACCGAGATTGTGGCACCGCTTCTGGACGTGGTTAACATGAGACGTGAAGTTCCATGTGGTACTTGTGAATGTAATTTTATATTGAAATGACTGATAATGATTTTCCAAGAATAATCCCTTGTCCATAACATCCCATAAAGTACTGATGAATGCCCAGTTTTGAAGTAGTTCCATTTGAGGCTTCAGAAATCAAATGAGTTTTTATGGTTTACTTTATACACTGAAAATCCACCAGCGTCTTTGGATGAATGGAATTTGTTGCACTCTACAATAGAATAGAATTGAAAGGACTTCTCCTTTATTGCCCCTCCGTGGGGAAACTGTATGTCAGCAACAAAATATAGACATAAAAATCAGCAGTAATAATGAAAATTAGATAGACTGTACAATGGGGTCAAACTCTAGAGGGAGAAACATGCAAATCTCTTCCCATCTTTTTCCTACCAAGTTGTTAATTTAATTATCTGTTCAGTTCATGTTTAAAACAAACCATGTTTACCTTGTCACCAGCATTAAAATGAAGAATTTCATATGTATTTAATTTTTTTACTGTGGGGTTGTCAGGCCGTGTAACAAATATATTAAAGTACATGACTTCCATTGAATATAATGTTAGTCAGTCTGGGATAAATTACTACTTTAGCCAAGATGTGTCTTTCATTTCACATGTGACTAAATGTGTAAAGCATTCATACTGTATCCTTCAGGGCAGCAAACCTCACCACAGTACTCTACGGTTCAGCTGGAAGTAGCCACACAGGAATCTCCCTCCTACAGCTGTAAACAGTATAGATCACTGCTGGTCCACCACAACAAAGGGTCAACAAGGAAAACATTCAGACGCAAAGCCTCAGCATCCATCTGTTGAAAGTCCTTTAATGACATCTAGTGACTAATTGAGGAAATACTGAAAAAAGGAGCTGCCATGTCGTTTCCATCAGGGTTTCTAGGCAGTCTAGGGAAAGTATAGAAAATTCTTTAGTAACACTTTAGTATTTCCCATATCTGGATAAGTATAGGAAAAATAAGTCTAAAAAAATATTTGTGTTTTCAAACTTCACTCTCTGACATATTTAAGTTCCATCCATCCATCTATCTATTAATCCATCCATCATCTTTCTGTTTGCCATCTATTTATCCAAATTTCCATCATTCCTTCTTTCCTGCCTTCCTTAGATTTTTGCAGGAACAATATTACAACCCTGATATCTGTAGAAACATCTTTCATCAATTTATAGAAAACCTTTTTATTTTTACTTTCAAAATTGGCTAAAGAAGGACTGGAAAGTCTTGAAAAATATGTAGGAACCTTCTATGACTCCTAATCAATTCATTCTTTCTTTGCTTTTCAGATAGTGGACACTTTGTTCATTGGCCGCTATGTACTTTTGGCTGTGACGAGTGCAGTTTTTCTGGTGGCGTTCTTCATGCTGCTGCCCTTTCATTTCCTGGAGCCAGTGCATGCTAAGGCTTTAAGAACACACTAGGAATCCAGCATCAGTGGTGGCACCAGGATCAAATGCCCCAATATACAGAAACTGGGAAAACAGGGCTGATGGGTGGAAAAAGAAGCTCCCTGTTGTGAAGAACCGGACTAGAGACTGCGCTGAAAAAGAATGAGGAGGAGAGCCAGCAGTTTCTTAACGAACTACTGTCTCTGGGATGTTGACTGTCTGTGAACAAACAAAACTGCTTGGATGTTTAGTTTATTATCATATGAAACAAGCAGTACTTACATACTATAGGTAGTTATGTCTTTTTAGTGGAATGCAGTTTTTGGTTATCCTACTTTAAAATGGTACTTTTTGAATATATCATTTTTTAAAATCTCTTTCTTAATTTTTGGTTTGTTACTGCTAATGTTTGACACAAATGTAACTTTTGAGTGGGCTTTTCTATTCTGAAATGGTCTTTGATGTTCAGTTTTATCCAATGTTTTAGTGACTATCTGGGAAAGAAAACTTCAGTGCTGTATGTCTCCATGTGGTCAGTATATCAGAAACTAGGTTGGGCTGCTGTCAGCTGGAGCCACTTCAAGGGTTTAACATGCCAAGTTGAGTGAATCTTGGTCACCGCAGACAGATTGTCTGCATAGCTCAGAACGAGATTATGTAATGAAGCAACACCTGCAAGCTGGTTGAAAGAGTCAGCTCAAGCTGTGTTGCTACATTACATGTGACGTTTAACACTCTGTAGTATATATCAAGCACACCCTACCCATTTGGACTGTGTTTAAGCTGCAAAGCATCTTGTTTCACTTTGCATATATTTATTTGCATAATACATTTAAAAATGCATTATTTTAATGTGAACTCAAAGACATTCCCATTAAAAGAACCCTGTGGGTAGAACCTGGTGATTACTGGGATACCTTTGTGTTCTTCATAAGAGAGGTCAGCAATAGAACCACCCCCCGGGTGGTGTTTGTGTGCTAAGTGGTAAGAGAGAGAGCAAACCTGAGAAACTACTGATGATGGACTGGTCAAAACAATGAGATGTGCAAAGCGTGAAGCCCCATGGAGCCAAAGATCGGGAGAGAAAAAGTAAAGAGCTAAAACATCAGGATAGAGGAAATTAGTTGATGACATGATATGGTGACCATGGTTACCTTGCAGCTTATTTCCATAGCAGCACAACAGAATGATGTTTTACAGTCACTTGAGCCAGCCCAATCTCTGAGATTATTCAAAGAAGTAAAGATTTTAAAAAATAAACTCGTTTTCTAAATTCTGCTCAAGCAAATGAAACATTTAGTCATAGTAAAAAGAAAGTACGCCCCTTTAAGTTATTGGTTTTATATATATTGTGTAAGGTTTAGGGATGTCCTTGTTTGTAGCAAATATTTCCATTCTGACCTAATCTTTAATAAGAAATGATAACATTCAATTCAGTTTCAATTCAGTTTATTTATATAGTGCCAATTCACAACACATGTTGTCTCAAGACACTTCACAAAGTCAGGTACATACATTCCAATTAATCGTAACCATTGAACAGTGCAGTCAGATTCAGTTATTTATTCAAATTGGATAAAAAGTTTTTCTGTCTAAGGAAACCCAGCAGATTGCATCCAGTCAGAGATTTGTAGCAGTGGTGGAATGTGTGATGTGCGCCTTTGTACACTTGAGGTTAGATGTTAAAATGTAGTAACCTGATAACAAAAAGGTCATTATATTCTTAGACCTTAGAACTGACAGATGGCGTACCTTTTCAACTGGCTCATAGCATCTCTATGCTTATTATATTGTGTTTGAACCCAAACAGTGGTTTTAAATAAGGGAAGGAGTGGGGGGTTTTTTTGCATTTACTTGTGCATCCTGAGCTAGTTGAGATTTCTAGAAGGGGGATTTGGTTAAGTGGGTAGTAGCCAACAATACAATGGCCTAAACACTGAGCTTCTGTGCTTTCATGAAACAGATGAGTTTTCCAACTAACAACTAGTCAATGCAGGGTCAGTCTAACATTTTTTTGCCATGTTAAAATAATCCAATCTCCAAAATGTCATATCAGGTGGTTGGAAAGATATTTATTGAGCCTTTGCATTGGACACATTGAAATAGATGATTATTTACATTTTAGAGTGTGGTATGACATGCTCCATAACATTGATCAAAAATCTGAGACACATGCTGTAAAATAGAATAGAAAGTTCTGCCGTACAACCCCAAACATCGCAATACTGTGTTGATTTCCTATATATGTAAGTGATGGCAAAATGAATACATTTTACACCAGATATACATGTTTCTTTTATTAAAAGGTGAAGAGCCAACATCATGTAAAACATATTTTACGTTCCTGTTCAGCTTTGCCTGGCACAAAGTAATGTTGTATTGTGAAGTTAGTCTGGAAAATGTTTCTAGTAAGGTACCATGAAATTTATATAAAAATGTATTTATTATTTATAAATAAAGTTTATTTGAATAGTTATTTCTCCAATTTAATCAAAATATTTAAAATGTTCCATTTCGTTTTTAATATACGTTGTTAACAAGATATGGCAGTTGTTTCTTAAAACCTAAATTACTACCACTGTAAAAGTAAGTAGAAAAGACTGCCTATCAACTCCAGGGAAGATATTTACTGGTAAACAAAACACAAAATACTCCAACTGTCACTTTCATCTATATTTTCTAAACTATTTAAATCTTTTTAGCGCAAAATGTTAAATCAAGCATGTCATGCTTAGTGTTTTAGTACCTGGAGTGCCTTGAAGACATTTTCAACACTGTCTTATCACTGAACCCTAGATGAGCATTAAAGTTAACCAACTTGCTGCCAATAGTACAGACATTTAGTTTAGTAAATTCCTGTTTTTTGTTGGTTAAACTGCAGTTTCAGAGCTTTTTACCAAGCTGCTGCATGTCTTTGTTAACAGTAGATATGTCAATGAACATACACTACTGGTCAAAAGTTTTAGAACCACTTTCTCATTCAGTGGTTTTCTTTATGTTTATGACTATTTGCACTGTACATAGATTCTCACTGAAGGCATCAACACTATAAATAAACACATATGGAATTATGTAGCAAACAAAAAATTGTAAAAGAACTTTAAGAATGTTTTATATCTTAGATTCCTTAAAGTAGCCGCCCTTTGCTGTGATGACTGAAATATTAACCTCTGACCGTCTCTCAAAGAACCTCTGGGAAGTTTTTTCAAGACTCTTTGGAAAACCATTTCAGGTGACCACCTCATGAAGCTCATGGAGAGAATGCCAATAGAGCAAAGCAAAGGGTGGCTATTTGGAAGAATCTGATACATACAAATGTTTAGAGTTATTTCACACTTTTTGTTTACTATATAATTACACATCAGGTAGAGGAACAGGCCTGCTATTCCCTCCTGTGGACTCAATTCCAGATAGACTGAAATAGTAAATTCACTTGAATCCATGTATATGCACCATTTCATACATCCGAATGTGTTTGTGCATATGCAGTTGTCCTGGTTTTAGAGTATGCCGTGTTTCAGCAGGAAACCTACAAAAGTATTTGAATAAATAAATCAAGCATTAAATCAGACTTCTTTGACACAGTTTTGGTTAGTTGCATTTGTGCATCATAATAATAATTTGTATATTGAATACAAACGCTTCCTGTTACAAACTAATTCATGTGATGATGTTTTTGCAGTTGTGTGATCAGTTAAAAACTTCAATTCCATTAGGAAATCTGCAAATTTCACATTGATGATGGTTTTACGAACTACATTGCTTAAAACATTTTTACCTGACTAAACATGGTCAGCTGACACCGTTCTAAAAGGTCTGTCAGCTCCCTCGTTAATATATCTGTTGCTTGGAACCCTCTGGTAATCAGCAGGTGTATGGGTATGGGCCAAGACTTGCCACAGCTCCAGACTCAGATCCAAAAGGATTTCCTTTAAAAAGTCAGTATTAAGTCAGTCACCATATTGGGCCAAAAAAATCCACTCCACTCTTAAAAACATGCTTGCCATTTCTTTTATATTTAAATAAGACTAAAGCCATTTGTTTTTAATTGTATTTTCTACATTGTTTTGTGCGTTAATATCCACTGGTGATTGTATACACTTGTTATTTTAATTATTTAATATGAGTGTATAATTATTAGCTTCAGATCAACAGTTTGATGTTGCTAACAGGCCACTAACTGTAGAACTGTGCATATGGCAGCCAGGGGCGGCACACATTTCCTTGGTCAGTTTATCATTGATACATCTGAACCTTTGCAGGGAAAATAGCGTACGCCATGTTTTTTACATAGGGTGCCTATTTACATTAGAGTGTAGATCATTTTCAACATGTCCCAATTGGAAAAATCCTGGGTTTGATGTGAGGATTAGGTAGGTTTGCATGTAAAAAGTTAATCTTTTCATTAATCAAATTAACACCTTCTGCACAAAATGAAGCATTCAACCAAAAATGTATTTAGGAACCTGCAGGCATTATTGTGTTCTACTGATTTGAACAGCTGTTCTAAATGTCATATTTTACCTGCTAATGAATTTTCGACAGTTTTTTGAGTTCCGGTATTGAAGTTTCAATAAACAGGTGATTCCAGGGAGTAATGCTTTTGCAGTTAACAGTTTCAAATTATATGTACACCCCCCCACACACACACACACACCCCACACCCCACCCCAACCCTATTTCACTTTATAGTGTGAATTAGGAGGAGACGTGGAGCAGAATTCCAACCAAGATGATGAAAGAGAATCTAATGAATCAAAACCAATCCTATTAGTTCTGGCCCACATCTCCATACTGTGTTTCTCTTTTTTTTTGTTTAACAATCCACTGACTGATTTCACACAGGCTTGGGAACTGGGGGGTGGGGGTGGACTTTACCAGGGTGGGATAGTGGATCTGAAACTTCATCCTGAAGGGATTTGTTACCTCTAATTGACCAAATGAGGACAAAACATGATCTAAGCTGCAGCAGAAGAGACAGCGGAAGAAGCTCCACATGGAGAACCAATCCGCTTCGTTTAACTTTAAAGGAAGTGGATTGGCTTTTGACTTAACCTGTTGCTACCTTTTTCCTTTTTGCTTTGTTATTTTTGAACAAAAACATCCCATCAGAAAACAGTGACTTCTACCAATATTTTCTGCTGTTGATTTTGTCATGACAGCTGAGTGCCAAATACATACAGTATAAATTAGAGCTAAAACAATGCTCCCTCACTCTTAACATAAAAGCTCATCACATGCATCTACTCATTGAAAGCTATCATATAGCATTTGTAACTTTTTCTGTCTGTACAGAGTCCAAACTCTAAGTCATGATGTCTCCACTTCCTCCCGTCTTCTCCAACACCCTCTCATGCATCTTTCTCTCTCCCCCTTTATCTTTCCCTTATTTTAATCTTAGCAAGTATTAGTGTCTCCCAGGAGTGGGAAAATGAGCAGAACAAAGCATGTGGGGGTTCGACAATCATTTGGAACTGGAAGATGCAGTCTTTGTGGCACAGCCAGCTGGACATATAAAAAGACGGGGGTGGGGGTGATGGTGAAAGAAAAAGCAATGCAAGGCCAAAGAGGTGTGAGCAACAAGCTCAGGGTGCTTAATGTTGGGACCACAGAGGGGATGGGTTGCATTCCCACTGGGCTAGATCCAGCATTCAGATGCATTCAAGCAGAACTTTTGGCTTGCAGTTCACATCTTCAGGCCTCTCACACACAGTTTGGGACATGGTTACTGTCACCGCCCCACGAAATTGCAAAACCCAGAAGATCCATTAGTGATTTTTGGCAAAATGTGCTCTCTTATTCCTGAAGAATGCAATTCCTGTAGTGTTAAATGAAGCAAATGGCAATGTTTTAAATCCTTTCACAGAGTTTGGTAAATAAATTCTTATTGGTGCTCCATGTGGTAACAGTAAAAATAGCAAGGTAATTTAAAATTGTTTCTGGTAAGACTTTATTTGTGTTATGAATGGATTAGCTACCTTAGTACTTCAACATGCAGTTGTAAAGTAAGAAAGAGAAAAAACATGATGGACTAAACCATAATGCCCCAACAACTGTTTTTTTGTTTGTTTTCTCCTTTGAGTGTTTAAGCTCTTGGTGTTTGCCCTGGCCTTGCACCTTTCTCCCAGGAAAAATATAACCCTAACGTATCTCTATGGGGCATGTGATGAAGGTCCAGACAGGGGGGGTGTTGCCCTCTAATGGCTCCTCTGCTGCTCAGAGACAATCTCACAGGGGAACCACCCAGCAGCCACAGTGCAGAAGCCTCAGGGAGCTGCAGCGAGGAGCCCACAGCACCGCCAGCAGCTGTCTACGCTAGAGCAGATCCAGCCATGTGCCCAGAGACCCAAGACCCTGGGACATATCACTCCCCAAGCAGAGAAGCAACAGAGTCCAGGGTCCAGGCCCGGGCAAGCAGCCACCGGGAGTGAGCCGGCACACACCAAAGCACCCAGCCCTGGACACCGAGAACCACAAGTACACCAGCGGGCAGAGACACCAACCAGGGGCAGGTAGTGTGGGGGGGGGGAAACAGACCCCACATTTGATGGGGGGCCTAAACCGATCCAGGAGAGGGAGCAGCCCAAAACCCAACCTGACACAAAAACAGGTACACACAGTCACAATCGCACATTCGCACCCTCATACGTACACAAAAACACTCACACCCACGCACGCAACGTAACGACAAACAACAATGGACGTCCTATCTAAAACTGTTGACCTGTAGTGTATGTTATTCAAAACTCGTATTATTGGAGTCCCAGTGTTTTGGTGTAGTTGAAAACATGGTCAGAATGCTTTAAAGATGTGTTTTAATCAAAATGGAATAAATGTGTCAATAAACTTTTAAATAATCTTTCAATAATCTTTGCTTAACATTTTAGGTTATATAGGGGCCTGTACTTATAATTGAGGCAAATTGGGCTTCTTTAAAAGTGGTTTGATTTACGCAGTTTTCAGGGCCTTTAACACAGCTAAGGGCATTTTCTGTAAAGACTTGTGGGAACCATAGCAAGGCAACAGGTTGTGAATTTCAGGTCATTCACAGATTCTGTCAAAGATCAATATTTTAATGGGCGTGGCGCTGATGGTGTAGGGGTTAAGCGTGCAACCATGTAAAGAGTGTACAGTCCTTGAAGCGGCCGTCCTGGGTTCAAGTCCCGGACCTGGTGACATTTGCCGAATGTCTCCCCCTCTCTCTACCCCTCTTTCCTGTCTGCCTACTGTCAAAAATAAAGGCCACTAGTGCCGAATATTTTAATAAAATAATCTAAGACTACTGATACAGCCCTGCGATGGACTGGCGACCTGTCCAGGGTGTACCTCGCCTCTCACCCATAGACTGCTGGAGATAGGCACCAGCTCCCCCACGACCCACTATGGAGAAAGCGGTAGAAAATGACTGACTGACTACTGATACAGTCCCATACCACCCTCAGATGGATGTTAGAGGATTAGGGCTCACAGTGGCCCAGGCCTATAGGCTTCTACTCTTCTCCTTTATGCACTGATATTCCTTTAGGTAGAGTTGTAGTCTGTAATTACTTCTCAGCATGTCATTAAATGTTCTTACAGTTCAACCTTAATTCTCTATAGACTGTTTTTAAGTTTAAGGATTCATTACATCAATTCATCAAGAGAATGCTGCAAATCAGGTGCAGAGCAGCATTCTTCAATCTACAATCTGAGGGCAGACAGATATTTGTGAATTAAACACATCTAGAAAAAATTCTTGACAGCTACATCTTCTCTACGCAGCCTTCATTTAACAACATCCGATGTTGTTTACAGGGGGATATGAAGTACAACCAATCAGAAGTTAAATCTGCTTCCTCCCTGGGAGGCCACTCAAACTACACAAACTGACTGCATTTCAATTGAGAATATCCAGACATGGCTGGCTTGGTACTTTTGTTTGATTCTTGAAGGCGAGCCAAGATGATGTATGAGACTCATACTGTGCAGACAGGCAGCTACAAATTTGCCTGGCTTGTTGAATGGTGGGAGGCTGGGTAGGGAGAGAAGGTGGAGGGTGTTGGTGAGGGGGCTTGTTAAAAGAAAGCCAGGAAACTTTTGTTCCCATTTTGTTTTCTTTGATGCTGTTGTTGTCAAAACATTCATTTCTCTAAGATATTTTAATAAAAAATATGCCCCTGCTTTGTCTGACCTTTGGTAAAATTAAATATTCTGGACTAGAATTACTTTAAATCTGTCACTCTGCATTTTAAACACATGGTCATTCTTTTGTCTTTAATATAATTTAATCAGATTTTATTTAACTAATCCAATGATCAATGTAACTGCAAAACATTTCTCCTGCTGATCTGAGATGTATCCTTCTCTCTGTCTTTCCCTTAAATCAGTCAGATTTTTTGATCAAATAAATGATGCAGATGCCGGTCCCCATTGCCTCTGTCTCAGCATGAGGTCTGAAACTTGTATTTGATCACTATTTAGCCCTCCTCCCTTTAACTTTGTTCTTCCCTGGAGAAAAAAAGGAACCCATAAAGGAGGGAGACATGAGGGGGAGAGGAGCTAAGGAATATGCAGAAAGCAGGGCTCCAGTGTCCCATAATTTAGTTCGTAGGACAGGTTGCGGGTTAAATAATCAGTGTCAGTTTGTGGCCGGTACAGGGTGCCTGCATTTAAGAGCTGAAGTTTCCATCCAGTAAGAGTTGACTTGCATGGTGAAGATGCATGTCCATGGGTGGCTTCTTTGTGTATTCAGCTTTCACACCTGGGTTAGGTACTCACAGCAGTGCAGGTTCCACAACATGTGTCTCATGGAAACAGGACTGCTGGGCGGAAGCTCAAAGAGCCGGGTCAAAGAGCTTATTCGTCACAGCGTGGGACACCAGGACACACCTCACAGAACCAGGCCATATCGGAAAAAAGGTAGGGCTCTTAACTCACACAAGTCCAGAAGAACTTAGAGTTTTACACATATGGCGAATTAGTAACTAGAATAACGTTGTTTTAACTTTGGTAAAAACTGGCATCAGAAACATAATAACTGTCATAATATTTGAAATGTTTCTCTTTATCAAGAAGTAAAGGGATCAAAACAATATATTTTAGAACAAACCTAACAAACTAGATAAAACTGGCAGAAGTTATTAGGAAATGTTCCTGATTAAAATAATTATTTTTATAGCATTTTTTGTTTATCAGTATAGTTTGACTCTTTCTGAAATCTAAATATTTCTTAAAGGTTCTTTAGAAATCGTAACACTAACAGTCCTGTCCTTAACAGATTTTTTTTTTAGGTTTTTTTTACTTTTTTTCACATTTAAATGTTTCAAATCATGAAACTAATTTTCATTTCAGACCATGATAACCTGGGAAAATACATAATGCATTTTTCAAATAATGGTTTCATTTATTAAAGGAACATGTCTAAACCAACCTGACCTTATGTGAAAAGTAATGCTCCCTAAACCTGATAACTGATAGTGTCATCCTGTTCCAGCAACATCTGGATTATCACAAACTCTGGATGCTCTAGAGTTTGTGAGAATTGGCAATGAGACTTTGGAAATGAATCCTTTCATCACTTTAGAGAAATTTTGGCCCATCCTTCATTGCATAAATGTTTTAGCCACAGTAGAGATTTTTTCGACCATGAATGGCCTGTTTAAGGTCATGCAGCAGCATCTTAATTAGACTTAAGTCCAGACTTTGCCTAGGCCACTCCAAATCCCCATTCATTGTTTTTATCTGAGCCATTCAGTGGTGAATAGGTTGGTGTGCTTTGGATCATTCTCCTGCTTCATAACCAAAATGTGCTTTGACTTAAGGTCACAAACTGATGGTTACACATTCTCCTTCAGGATTTTGGTAGGGAGGAGAATTTATGGTTCCATCAATTCTGCCATCCAGATCCTAAAGAAGCAAAGCAGCCCAAGACTGAGTCAAGTGAGGGCAGCAATACTTTAGATGTTGTCTTTGGATCGTTTGTGACCTCCTGGATGAAGTGTCAATGCTGTCTTGGAATATTCTGGGCCATCTACAATGAGAAAGATTACCCATATTCGATGATTTCAACATTTGTGGATAATGGCTGTCACTCTGGTTTACTGGGATCCCAAAAAATGGCTTTGTCACTCTTCCCAGACTGATAAATTTCAATTACTTTTTATCTCATGTGTTCTTACATTTCTTTATGTTGGAGCATGACGTATTTTGTTTTCATCCTCAGGTTTACCTAATTCAGTTCACAGCACATGTTTATATTAACTTGCTTTAAACAGCCCAAGTTTTAGCGGTGATTGATGAATTCTTTACAGATCTCAATAAACTTACATTAAGAATTCACTGTGAAGTCACTGTTTATCACATTCTTCACTACAACTGACACATTCTTTCTTTTTCCTACACCATTCCCCCGTCTTTTGCCTGTTTCCTATACTTCCCCTGACCTCTCGGTCAACAGCTTAGAAAAGAGTCCTTCCTTCAGCAAATCTCAGCCTCACAACATTCCCATGGGTTGTGTTTTAGCAGGCGGGATTCATCCCTTATCCTTTCTAAAGCTTTTGTTGTTGACTGAAAGCTGGCTGATGCCGAGGCCATCAAGCTTACGTTGTTGGATCAATATAAACATCCATCACTTAGCCCTGGTCCTTTCTAAGCCTCACAATGAACAGTTCACTGCACAATGCTTTGTTTGTGTGAGCCATTCGAGGGAATGAACTTGTGGTAGTTCACTTATTTCTGGGTCGTCCTTGCTATGGAAACCTAGAAGATTTTATTAATCAAGAGAAGTGTTGCATTTGTACAACATGCACAGTGCATTGTAATTGTATTCATACAAATTATTTTGCATTTTTATTATTATTTTATATATGTGTAATTTGAGTTTTATTAGAATTTATCTGAAAGAGAGAAATGGAAGAGAAATGATACATAGTTACAAGTTTTACTTGTAAAAATCCAAAAACTGTTGCATGTGCTACTGTTACATGTATATGTATTAATTATTATACCACGAAATAAAATAGATTGCAAACAACCAGCTTCAGAATTCATCAAATTAAAATTTGTACGTAACCTTATCTTAGTATAAATCCAGTCGTTCCATGAAGGCCTCAGTGATTTGTTAGAGGACATTAGAGAACAAACAGCATCATGAAGACCAAGGAACAGAAAGATAAGAGAAAACGATGTGGAGAAGTTTAAATTAGGGTTAAGTTAGAAAACAAAATCCAAAGCCTTAAACATCTTGTAGAGCTCTGCTCAGTCCATCATCTGAACATGGAAAGAGTATGACAGAACCACAAACGTACCAAGACATGGATCTCCATCAAAATTGATTAAGTATTAATATAGAGTATAGTATTAATCGTAGAAGCAGCAAGAAGTAACTCTGAAGGAGCTGCAGAGATCCACAGCTGAGGTAGGAAGATCTGTTGACAATGATTTGTCTTGCACTCCACAAATGTGGCCTTCATTGAAGAGTACCATGAAGAAAGCCAATGTTGGTAGAAAGCAACGAGGAGTTCCATTTGTAGAGTTATTCAAAAACAAAACACTTTGTGTGAATGAAAACTTACACTGCACATCACCCTGAACACTATCCCCACTGTGAAACATGGTGGTGGCAGCATCATGCTGTGAGGATGGTTTTCTTCAGCCAGAACAGGGAAGGTTGTAAGAGGTGATAAGAGGACAAATGGAACTAAATATGGGGAAACCTGAAAAAAAAACCTGTTGAAGGCTTCAGTGTGGAAGTAGGGTGGGTGTTTACCTTCCAGCAGGACAACAACCTTAAACATACACCCAGAGCTACAATGGAGTGGGTTAGATTAAAGCATATTTAGGTGATAGAATGGCCTAGTCAAAGTCCAGACCTAAATTTAATGAAGAATCGGTGGCTGCCAAACTGTCTAAGCAATTGAGAATGTGAAGAATGGGAAAAAAAATTATCCTTTCTTTGTACATGTGCAAAGCTGATGGAGACATGTCCCAAAATACCTACAGCTTCAGCGAACGGTGGTTTAACAAAATACTAACGCCGGGGGTTCAAAAAATAATAATGTACACACATATTTCAAGTTTTTGTAAGTTAAGAATTCTGAAAGCATGTATCCTTTTCCTTCTAATCCACAGCTAGATACTACTTGAAATCCAAAAAATACACCTAAATTTGTATTGTAATGTAGTAACATGTGAAAATGTCATAGTTTTGCAGAGCACTTTTCATTGTTTCTATTATTATTTCCTTTAGGATGCTTGTTTTATTTGTCATCTCCTCTTCTAATTCAAATATATTTGAATTGAAAAAGCACATAAGATCATTAAAACACATGCATCATTGTATTGTTATTGTGGATAATAATACCAGAAGAGCTGATTTATTACAAAAAAGCCCCAAAAATATACTGTGGTTTGTGGCTGTGAAGTAACAGACTGTGAATATTTTGCAGGGATAGGAAAACAGTAAATGGACCTGTAAATGTACACAAATCAGATAACATTCTGGAATTAGATTTTCCAGTTCAGGTGAAACATTCTGGAAAACTGAGGTTTGACTCCAAGACAAAATACCCCTTAACCACTGAGATATTTGTGGACATAATGCCGAGTGAGAGAAGCACAATTTCCTTCTATTGTTATAAAAGAAACACACTGAGAACTTCCTGCCTTATACAGTGATGGTGACAGAGCTGCTGCTAACAACAACAAAAAACTTGACAACAGCAGAGAGATTCACTGCAACTTACATTAGAGGGCAGAATCAAGACATCTGCTCCACAGGTTTTTATTATACTGACTATAATAAAACAATATGTTAAAGTAATAGTGAGACTGAATCTCTTGTGCTATATTACAGTTAGAAGTAAGCCTAATCAGACCAAAGACAAAAAAAACCTTTGTGGATTTTAATTAGTTTATTATTGCATCTTATTTATGAACAGGACTGATGAGGAGGAGCTTAGAGGATGAGGATGCAGAGCATAATATCAGACTGAAAAGACAGAAAGCTACTGTTACTGTTAAAGAGCAACCGCTGCTTAACAAAAAGGGGTTTAAACTCAGCAACATGAATTAAACAAATACATGCTAGCAGACCGTTTATGATAAACTGTTGTTTGTATAAAAATCAAGCCACACCCTAACAACATATGTAGTTGGAGTTAATGAAATCTCTGCAGAATGATTTCTGTAAAATTTGAATGATTTTACACTTTGTTTAAAGTTCAACTTAAGTTTGGGATCCAGCGAACAACCACTGCAACATGCACGACGTAGGCAGAATAACAGATGCGCTTATTTAAACTAAAGCACCGTAAAGTCTACATTCATATTACTACAACTTCTTTATGCTGATATTTTCAAAATAAATGTTGGAGTCGAAGCAAACAGGAAGTTAACTGCGTTTTGTCGAACAGGCTGCTCAGAATGACGCGTAGTTCGCTCAAGGAGCGGCAGGTTAGAGTTAGTCCGAACTTTTCACAGAAGAAGACAATCAACGTACCAACGACTTTAATTTCATTTAGACCTCAGCGTTTAGCTAAGAAACCTTAGATTATTTTTCTGTTAACTCCCCATAATGACCAGCCAGTGTGTTAGAACAGGTCTGTTAGTAGCGCTGTTTGGGCTCCTGCTCTGCGGTAAGTTCACAACTATAACTGATTAATTAAGAACCATCAATGTTCTGTGAAGTCATTTTTCACAAGTGGCAGGTCTTTATTTAGCTTCGTCTGTTTGTGTGAAGGCTCATTTAAATGAGCTCTTCTTCTGTCTAAAGTAATCAGATAATTAATGGGATGTATTATAAGGAAATGATAATCTTTTAGAATCATTAACAGGTTACTAACACTAACTACAACGTCGTGCTGCACTGCCTGAAACCTTTAAAAGAGCCTAAATCTGCTGTCTGTAAAATCTCTCAGGTTTTCTAGGCTCACAGCCGGAACAAGATTATATGGGACCCTAAATCAGAACCGAGTTTGGGGCACCATTTGCAGTTAAATAAATGGTTTGGATTTTTTTTAAGTGAGAGTGTGTGGAAATATTATCAGTAATAGTTCCCCTACCTGTAGTGGAAAGATGTCTTACTGCTGTGAGTTTGTGGAAAAGTGAATAAATCAGAGGTGTGAAACACTAACAGTGAGACAGACCCCGGGTTTGAGCTGATATAAGCATTTTAAAACAAGCCCCTCTAAAAACTTTCTTATTGGTGAGATACATGATTAACAGTCAACACTTTGTCAAGAGACCATTGTTAAAATTGCATAAACGCATAAACAAATAGTAAATAAAATGAGAAGAAAAGACAGCAGCAACTTATTTTGCTTATGCCTAGGCCTGGCTCGGTTTAGGCTCAATGTTGTTGTCTCTCAACAATGGACACTGGAAAGACGATGCTTAAAGTGACCTGATACAAGATTTAAATTGTTGATATTTGTTTGTTGATATACAGTAGTTCCTTCCTGTTTAAGGACTACTTGTATTTAGGGTAGATTGGGACTATCTCCAGACTCTATCTTCAGAACTCTATTTATCATATATGATTAATACAATCTAGATCTTTTGGAATTTACAAGTATTGCTTGTTCATATTATAAATCAGAAAGGAAGTGGTCTCTTTGATGGAAATACTTCCACTGTATCAGATGCAATAAGAGGAAAAAATTGATGAGGAAAAGGATCCAAAAAGGATCCAAAATATTCTTTATATTCTGTTGTGTTCTGCTGGGGTTTTGTTTGACTTGATGTTCCTGAGACCTGCAAGTTCCGGGTTTCCTCTCATGTCAGGAAACTGATCACAGTCTTCCCGTTTCCTCCAGTCATCCGACTTCATGGGAAGTTCGAACAATGGCATTCCTCTGGAGCTGGCCACAAATAGACATAATCTGGGAGTAGCAGGGTTTGAATATGTTAGCTGTAGGTGTTTTCTTGTTATGAACCCAGAGATGTGTAGTCCTGGTGACTGTTTGGCTGTGGCTTTACAATAACTATGGGTAAAAACAGTGCTGTCACAATGTAGAATGTATGAAAAACAAGAAGAGCATTGGCTTTTTTGTGGTTTCATAACGCAACATTTCCAGATGTTTCTTTCCTAGTCTGTCTGACAGCCTAACAGAAAGAGTGTTCATCATCAGAAACAATCTATTTCCAATGATTACTAACTATTTACAGCCAAGATACAGCATCCTCTGTCTGACCTCATATTTAGAGTTTATTTCAATTGTGCTTTTCCCAAACTGGGATGGTTTTACAGCACACAACTTTAATATAGTTTTAAAAACAAGAACTGGGTGCACACATTTGAATGTACAGTCAATTACTGGCTTAAAAGTCCTTTAGCAAGTTACACCTGGACCACATCAAAAAGCTTCTAGCACCAATTTGGCTGGATCTTTGAGCAATCTTCTTCTTCACAGATTTTTAGAGTTCATTTAAACTAGTGGGTTTCTTGGGATGGCCTCAGCTTTTGGACATAGTACTCTTATTTTAACAGGGCAATGTTGGGGCATGTTGGGCCTAATGTAACCTGTTTTATCGTACTCGTCGTCTTCCGCTTCATCCGGGACCGGGTCGCGGGGGCAGCAGACTCAGCAGAGACACCCAGACGTCCCTCTCCCCAGACACCTCCTCCAACTCGTCCGGGGGAATCCCAAGGCGTTCCCAGGCCAGCCGAGAGACATAGTCCCTCCAGTGTGTCCTTGGCCGTCCCCTGGGCCTCCTCCAGAGGAAGGGGTCCAGGATGCATCCGGTATAGATGCCCAAGCCACCCCAACTGGCTACTCTCGAGGTGGAGGAGCTGCGGCTCTACTCCGAGCTCCTCCCGGATGGCTGAGCTCCTCACCCTATCTCTAAGGGAGTGCCCGGCCACCCTACGGAGGAAGCTCATTTCAGCCGCTTGTATCCGGGATCTCGTTCTTTCGGTCATGACCCAAAGTTCATGGCCATAGGTGAGGGTAGGAACTTAGACTGACCAGTAAATCGAGAGCTTCGATTTTCGGCTCAGCTCTCTCTTCACCACAACGGACCGGCACAGCGTCCCCATTACTGTGGCAGCCGCACTGATCCGTCTGTCAATCTCCCGCTCCATTCTCACCTCACTCGTGAACAAGACCCCGAGATACTTGAACTCCTCCACTAGAGGGAAGAACTCCCCTCCAACCTGAAGAGGACAAGTCACCCTTTTCTGGTCGAGAACCATGGCCTCGGACTTGGAGGAGCTGATCTTCATCCCAGCCGCTTCACACTCGGCTGTGAACTACCCCAGCGCGAGCTGTAGGTCTTGGCTAGAGGGGGGCAGCAGGACCACGTCATCTGCAAAAAGAAGAGACAAAATACATTGGTCTCCAAACCAGACCCCTTTCGGCCCTTGGCTGCCAATAGAAATCCTGTCCATAAAAGTTATGAACAGGACCGGTGACAAAAGTCCAACATGCACCGGGAACACTTAGTGCCGGCAATCCCCCACAAAACTCTTGGACCACCACCCAGTCTGCCAGTCCAGAGGCACTGCCCCCAACTGCCACGCAATGTTGAAGAGGCGTGTCAACCATGACAGCCCCACAACATCCACAGACTTTAAGGTACTCATCCATCCCCGAAGCCCTGCCACCATGGAGCTTTTTAACCACCTCGGTGACTTCCGCCTGGGTGATGAAAGAGTCCAACCCTGAGTCTCCAGCCTCTGCTTCCACCAGGGAATGCGTGTCAGCAGGATTGAGGAGATCCTTGAAGTACTCCTTTCATCGCCCGATAATGTCCACAGTCGAGGTCAGCAGCTCCCCACCCACACTGTAAACAGTGTGGGTGAAGCACTGCTTCCCCCTCCTGAGGTGCCGGACGGTTTGCCAGAATCGCTTCGAGGCCAACCGGTAGTCCTTCTCCATGGCTTCACGGAACTCCTCCCAAGCCCGAGTTTTTGCCTCTGCCACAACCAGGGCCACGGCCCGCTTGGCCTCACGGTACCCATCAGCATCCCTTACTGCCGGTGTCCACCACCGGGTTCGGGGATTGCCGCCGCGACAGGCACCGCAGACCTTACAGCCACAGCTACAGGCAGCAGCATCGACAATAGATGCAGAGAACATGGTCCACTCAGACTCTATGTCTCCAACATCCCCCGGAATCTGGTCAAAGCTCTCCAGGAGGTGGGAGTTGAATACATCCCTGGCCGAGGGCTCTGCCAGACGTTCCCAGCAGACCCTCACTATGCACTTGGGCCTGCCAAGTCTGTCCGGCTTTCTCCTCTTCCAGTGGATCCAACTCACCACCAGGTGGTAATCAGTGGACAGCTCAGCCCAAAACATGCGGCCGAAGGTCTGACGATACAACAACAAAGTCGATCATCGACCTCCTGCCTAGGGTTTCCTGGTGCCAAGTGCACTGATGAACACCCTTATGCTTGAACATGGTGTTCATTATGGACAATCCGTGACTAGCACAGAAGCCCAATAACGAAACACCACTCGGATTCAGATCGGGGAGGCCATTCCTCCCGATCATGCCTCTCCAGGTGTCACTGTCGTTTCCGACGTGAGCATTGAAGTCCCCCAGCAGAATAATGGAGTCCCCGGGAGGGGCACTATCCAGCAGCCCCGACAGGGACGCCAAGAAGGCCGGGTACTCCGCACTACTGCTCGGCCTGTAGACCGAAACGACAGTCAGAGAATTGTCCCCAACCCGAAGGCGCAGGGATGCGACCCTCTCATCCACTGGGGTAAACCCCAACACGAGACGGCTAAGCTGGGGGGCAACAAGCAAACCCACCCTAGCCCGGCACCTCTCCCTGTGGGCCACTCCAGAATAGAAGAGGGTCCAGCCCCTCTTGAGGAGATGGGTTCCAGAGCCCACGCTGTGCGTGGAGACGAGCCCAACTATTTCTAGTCGATATCTCTCGACCTCCCACACAAGCTCAGGCTTCTTCCTGCCCAGCGAGGTGACATTCCACGTCCCTAGAGCCAGCCTAAGCATCTGGAGATCGGGCCGCCGAGGTCTCCACCTTCGCCTGCTGCCCAATCCTCTTTGCACCGGTCCCTCACGGTTCACCCTGCAGGTGGTGGCCCCACTGGGTGATGGCCTCGCGTCTCTTGTTCAGGCTTAGCCCGGGCGGGTCCCGCGAGGAGCAACCCAGCCACCAGGCGCTCTCCATCAAGTCCCGACCCCAGGCCTGGCTCCAGAATGGGACCCGGCTCCGCCGTACCTGGCGACGTCATGTGCCTCGATTTTGTGGTCCTCATGAAGGTGTCATGAACCTTCATGAGGACCTGTTTTATCCCTTCCAAAATTAATTTTAATGTGTTTAGGATAATTTTTCTCTGGGAACACTCAGTTGTAGCCACGTTTCAGCCAACTGTTGATTTTAAGGTTAAAGAAGTTAAAGAAAGAGTTTGGTAAATTCTAGAATCTGGAGACAGTCCTTCCTTAATCCATCCCCTTTGTGAGATGTATTTTTTTTAATTTAAATTATTTGTAGCTGAAGTGGCTCCAATATACAGGGGTTGGACAATGAAACTGAAACACCTGTCATTTTAGTGTGGGAGGTTTCATGGCTAAATTGGACCAGCCTGGTAGCCAGTCTTCATTGATTGCACATTGCACCAGTAAGAGCA
>JAHUTI010030649.1:0-20198 GCA_036250305.1 Ataeniobius toweri | reverse complement strand
GTATATGTCATTCCCAAGACGAATTGACGCTGTATTGGCCGCAAAAGGAGGCCCTACACCATACTAATAAATTATTGTGGTCTAAAACCAGGTGTTTCAGTTTCATTGTCCAACCCCTGTATGTATACACACACACACACACTCTCTAGACAAGATAAAGTACAATAATCTAAGCACTATGTACATAGAAGGAAGATGTAAATGAGGTGAATAGGTATTTGCTGTTATGTACATGATGTCGGCAGCCTAAGCCTAAATGTCATCTACAGCACCCGCCTGTCTGTGAAGAGGTTCGCTGGTGTGCTGCAATCTCCTCTCTAGGTTCTGAATGAAGCAGGAACCAGCGCTGCTCACATTCCAGGCTGGTGCTGAAAGCAGAGGGAATGACACATTTATCTGTTTGGGAATATGCTCCCAAGTATGTCTTTGTTCACATCATGATCCCAGGACCAAATCTACCTTTCCACTCTCCTCTATTCTCCTCCACCAACTGTGCCAACAGCAGGCTCTGCTCCTCTGTCCATTTCGGTTTTCTCCACCTTTTTGTTGTAAACATTTTGCCAAATCAAACCTCTTAATACACTAAAGCAATCACAGTAAAACGCTGACAGATGACTGTCCACATTAATATCAAAGTGATAAAGGAGTAAATTGACCAATATGGCAAGTAAACATAATAAGCAAATCACAATAATGATGAGCGTGTTAAACTGGTACGTTCAGACAATTTTAATGCTGTGTGACAATTTAATTTTCCCAAGTTTCGTCATCATGACTTACAGATTTCTTTATCCAATCTAAATTCTATGATTGTTTAATTTCTCTCCATTGATCACTAGGATTGCATTTGTTTTTTATTTTATTTTATTTTGATTTGTGTTTTGAAACAACTAATCACAGCTCTTAGAAGACAGCATCACACCTAGCAATGGGGCCTACCTACAACTACCTGAATCACTCTTAAGCTAACAATCCTTGGCAGGATTTTTTAAAGTTAGGAGTTCTCTGAGATGACTCTGAAAATCTTTGTGAAGACGGCCCGTTTCCGTTTTTTTATTTTATTTGTTTTTTTAACATTATCACTAGTAAACTTTAGTTTTTCCTAGAGAGCCAACGGTTTTTTTCATGCACACCTCACATGAAAGTTCAACTTGTTCAGTCGGTCTCTTGGTGACTTTCACCTTCCCGTTAAAATCATCAAGAGGCTGCTGTAGGAGCTGTAATGGTATTTTAGTGGTCTGCTCTCAGGGGTGAACTTGGTTGGACAGCCAGACCTGAACATGTTGCCGGCTGTTTTGAATGTCCTCTATTTGTACACTATTTTCCATACAGTGGAGTGGCTGAATTGAAATTCTTTAAAACCTTTAATAGACTCATAGCCTGCTACAGTCTTCTCTGTGAAGGCCTCAGAGAAGCTCTTTGGATCACACCATGGCGTTCACTCTCACTTCTACAGTCAGGATCAACAAACTAAATGTCTAAAATTTAAACAGGGCAAACATCCTTTAAAATTGTAACAAATGTGCACCTGATGAGATACGCCTATGTGTGATTTTGGCCATGTAAAGTTTGAATAAATGTGAGGGTGTCCTAATTTATTCCTTTTCAGAAATAGCTTTTTTATGACATTTTACAAACAATTTTAAAAGCGATATTTTCTTAATTGGTACAGTATTTAACTTGAATCTCCCTGCATTGTTAGAATTTATAATAAATATCCATGCGTCTAACTATATTAGAAGAAACACAGGCTGACTCCAAGGGTGTCCTAATTTTTGGCATGTAAATCAAATGTGCTTTCTAATAACCAGCCAGTGACTTTACAGCAGTATTTGACACATAACTGTTTCATGTTTGATCAGCGTGTATCTGATTTCTCATGACTCCTCTGGCTGTTCTCAGGTGTTTTTATCGATTTAATGCACCTGATAAAACCAGGCGGCTTCGATGTCTCCCTGTTCTTCCGAGATATTGTCAGTCCACCTGAAGACGAGAGTGAGCTTGGGCTGCAGATGAAACCTTGCAACAAACTGGAGGACCTCCAGAAACGGGTCCAGGCCAGAGAGACCAAAAAGAGAGCCTTTGCCAGGTAACAAAGAAAAAATCTATTACTACACAGAAAATTTACCTGTTGTTCTTTTTTTCAGCTGTTGGTCCATTTTGCCATTTTCTTGTACTCTACATATATATCTAAGTAAAATCAACTATTTGTTGTAACAGATTATACAAAACAAAAGACTACTCCAGAGGAGACATCTAGAGCGAGAGGGGAAAAAGGAAGGGGGGGGGCAGCAGCAAATATACACGAAATGATACTTGATATAGAACAGTAAACCTTTTTAAAACTGATGCACCGTATCAAGTCTAAAACGCTGTTGAAAATGGTTACTCTTTTTTTTTTTTTTTTTTTTTTAAAGAGAACCGCCGCCTTATATTGGTAAAACGTTTATCCTTCTTTATCTACTGTGTCAGAGATAGCAGGTAAAGGGTTAAGGGACAGTTTCAAATCCGATACCTTATTCAAGCTGTGAAAAACTCCTTCCAGAAGATTTCTAAAGCAGAAAATGTTCAAAACATATAGAATAAGGTGGCTTAGCAAAAGCTAAGCCAGCAGCTATGTCTAGGAGAGAGACAGGGTTAAACTCTGCAATACAGGGCAAAGTGTATCTTCTGTAGAAGGAGAACTTAAAGTTTTTTCTCCCATGCAGGATTGTGACATAGACATACTTTAAAGGTGAGGTCAGAAAGGTCCAGTTTTATGCCCCTTTTCCACTGGCTCGATTTGGCCCATCTCGGCTCCACTCGGCTCGCTTCGCGAGCATTTCCATTACTGTTATTTCAGTACCAGTACCTACTTTTTTGGTACCTCCTTCTTAGCAGGGCTAAGCGAGGCCGAGTCGGTACTGTACGTGACGTGAACAAACGGCTGTTCACTGATTGGCCGTGGGCGCGGCCAGCCGTAAGAGTCGACCAGCGTAAAAAAAAAACCAACCTGCATTTTCAAACGTGCATTCAAGCGAGTGAGAGAAACATATGATAGAGTTCGCACAGTTATCCGGAAAAGTCACCCCTTGGAGCAACGACGACGTGCAAGCTTTTCTGGCGATCATTGGAGACTGTAATATTCAGCGGCAGCTGAATAAATATATAGGCAACAACTATTAGAAATAAAATGGGACCTAATTCAAATCTTTCCAAGTCTCTTAAAGGGAAAGTGAAATCTTTAATAACAATAATAATAAAACGGATGTCAAAATCCTACTCATCAAATTTGATTGTCAATGCAGTCAGCAGATTTAATCCCCAGTTACTTCTTGTTTTTGTAACGCGTTTCGGTCTTTATTTCTTTACACTGGCGGTTGGTTGTTTCATTCACGGTTCTGCAGCACGACACATGATGCTTTAAAGTCGCGCCATCAGGAGGTGGTCCCTTCAGCGGAGCGAAAGCGGGTCTATGGAAATGCAACACACAACATGCAGAGCCGTGAGGAGCTGTTCCGGGCTGGCCAGATCGAGCCAGTGGAAACGGGCCATTAATGCTTCTTCATTTTAAAGAACCTGAAAAAGTAACGACTCTTGGTTACTAAGAAGACAGATGTTAGATGAAAATGGAGAATTTGAATTAGAAGTAATTAGTCATCTGCATAAAAGGAAACGTTTTGTTAATTGTGGTCTATAATTGAAACCAGATGTTTACATACACTGTAAATAAAGCTATAACCTTTTTTTACTTACTGTTTTACATTAAATGACACAGATTTATTTTGTTTAATTTAGGTTAGTGCAATTATTAGTTTTTGGGAAATGCCAGAAAAATGGCCAATATGACTTTTTTTAAAATCAGTTAAAAATCAGTGGCACAGTTTGTAGCACTGTTGCCTTGCAGCTAGAAGGTCTTGGGTTTGATTCCTGGTCGGGGGTCTTCCTGCATGGAGTTTGCATGTTCTCCCCGTGCATGCGTGGGTTCTCACCGGGTACTCTGGCTTCCTCCCACAGTCCAAAGACATGCCTGTTAGGTCAATTGGTCTCTTAAAAATTGCCCTTAGGTGTGTGAATGAGTGTGTGCGTGGTTGTTTGTGTGTTGCCCTGCGATGGACTGGCGGCCTGTCCAGGGTGTACCCCGCTTCTCGCCCATAGACTGCTGGAGGTAGGCACCAGCTTCCCCGCGACCCACTATGGAATAAGCGGTAGAAAATGACTGACTAGTTAATCTTAGCATTGCCTTCAAACTGTTTTGGTTGGGTTTAGGTTTTTGCGTCTTCTTCCACAAGTTTTTCCCAATATTGCTAGAATTTTGGCCCATCCCTCCTGACAGTGCTGGACTCAGGTTTGTCGGCAGCACATTTTCTGTAGGACTGAAGAGCAATTTGAGCGCTAACTGGATAGGTGTAGCTTCTGACAGCACTTCACAATGTTTTTTGCCTCTGTTTTGGGGATCATGACACATATTTTGCACCAAAATATGTTAATCTCTGGGACACAGAACCTGTCCCATCCTAAATGTATGCCTGCAATGTATGCTGCAATTTCCCATGGTTTTCTTTATATGCTTGAATATAATTGTTTGTACAGGTGAACCTGCAAAATGGCACCCGAGGATGAGCCAGACTTGTGCAGGTCCTCAATACTCTTCCTGATATCTTAACTGATTTCTTTTTATTTTCCTGTAATGTGTTTGATGTGTCCACAGCGGTGCTGCCATTTAACTCGCATATTTTCATTTACACTATCAGACGTTTATAACCCCATGGCATCACCTGGTCTATGAGAAATTGTTTAAGTGAAAGTAATCTTTGAATATGCAAACCTCTGACTCCGAAGAACATAAAAAATCATTCCCATTCTCTAGTTATTCTAGCATTAAAAAATTAGAAATAATTGTGGTAATCCTAACTGACCTGAAAACAATATTTAGTCTGATTTCCTGTCAGTCCGTGTGTAAACATCTGGTTTCAGCTGCATGAAATCAAATTTTAGCACAAAACCAAATTTTCCCAATACAACAAAACAAATATTTCCGTTCAACCCCGTCAAACGTTCTCTTCACCTGGAGGTTAGTCATCGGGAGGCGTGTGCAGAACATTGAAGAGATGGAATGATCCGTTTGTCCTCTTGTTTATTCAGTGTTTGCCTGGTTTATTCTAATGTTAAGCTATGTGTTCTCACCCTGCTTGTCCCTGTGCTGTATTGTGTTTAGGTTAAGCTTGAGTCTAGGCGAGGGTCTAAATGTAGCGGTGGGGGTGTATGCAACCGCTGTCGCAGCTCGGAAACCTTTAGCCATCAGACTCTACAGGGAAACCAACGAACCAGTGCGTAGTAAAACCCGCACCTTCCACACCCAGACCGGCAGTTTGCTGCTACCCAGTGAGATAAAGAAGGCCCAGGTACATGACAACTGGGTTTAAATTCAGTATAAAGGATATTTTCTTATTCAGTTATTCATTGCGTGTGTGTGTGTGTGTGTTATAGGTGTATGGTAAAAAACAAATAGTGATGGAGAAGGATGAAGTGGATGCCATCAAGAAGTTTGACGACCCAGGACTGTTTCTGATTGGATTTAAACCTATGGAAAAACTCAAACTGCATCATCATATCCGGCCTTCTGTCTTCATCTACCCCGAGGAGGATGAAGTGAAAGGTACGTCTGCATATCTTTTTGTACATATATTTTATATACTTTGAACGTTGTAGCCCTCTTTCATTGAAAATTCTTTAAAAGCTCAGTTGCTTATATGGGAGCATAGGTCACTATCTTCTTATCTTCTGTACTGTATTAAAACCATTTTGTTTTTGTGTTTTTTAATGTTTTTTACACCAGGAAGTGCCTGTCTGTTCTCGGCCCTGTTGAAGAAATGCAGTGAGAGAAATGTGTTTGCTCTGTGCCGCTCGATCTTCCGCCGAAACTATCCACCTAAATTTGTTGCCTTGGTGCCTCAGATGGAAGAGGTCGACGAAGGGAGAGTACAGATTTCACCACCAGGTAAAATACTGTTGGGGTCAGAAGGCGGCGGGTGGAGTCACGTCTTGTCCTTGTGGCAATTTATTCTTATCTAGATTTTCAAAGGCAGGATGAAAAACAATGTGGCTCACGACAGCCTGACACATACAGTAAAGGTCATGTTTGCAAATCAACTCCTAAAGTTACAGGCTAAACTTGTCCTTCCTTCTCTGTTTCCTTCTGTTCTTCCTTGTATCCTTCATTTCTTGTATACTTATTTGCGTCCTTCCTTCATTCTTCCGTTCTTTATATTTTATTTTTGTCCTACCTTCCTTTCTTCTTTGTCTGTCCTACCTTCTTCAATGTGCCTTACCTCCTATCCATCCTTGTGTCCTTCCTTTCTTCCAGTCTGTGTTTTGTCCAGGTTGTCCAGGTAAAACTGACCCACCATAGAAATATTTACTGTAAATTTAAAGTGGGATTTAGTATTTTATTCAAAAGCGATTTTGAGGGACTGAGAACTAGAAAGTTAAGTCTGGAGAAATTTGGAATTTGTATGTGAAAAATTGGTATGAACCTAGCCATGAGGATTCTTATGTTGGTATTCGTGAAGTTTGATAAATTATCATTTTTATGTTTGGTATGAGTTTATTATATTGGGGTTGTTTTCATTTTAAAAGAAGCCAAAAGGTTCAAACTGGATCAGAAAGTTAAAACAACAAATGGCGTCCATTTTGCAATATTCAAACTAAGCTACTTTCTTTCTTCGATAGATGTATGTAGATCTTCCCTCTGCTTCCTTCGTCAGGTTTCAATGTCATCTACCTGCCGTATGCGGACGACTTCCGAACGCTTGATCCTCCTAGATGTCCATCGGCCACACAAACACAGGTTGACAAGATGAAGGAGATCATCAGCAAGCTTCGCTTCAAGTACAGGTAAGATTAAAAGAAAATGAAATAATTGTGCTGTGTAGCAAACTGTGGTGTTAAACTACAGCTCTCTCTTACCCCTGGTAAAGATCCTTCAAATAACTTTCATGTGGTAGTCAAATCCCACACTGAAATTTAATTTGAGTCCACTTATTCAGTAGGAAAAAAGATCCCACTTACAAAATATATTTCTTACCACACCTGTTGGCACGTCTGGTGTTTATGAACCATTTTGCTTTTCTCGGTGATATTCTAGAAGCTTGGAGCTTATAGAGACAGGGATCTTTGACCATTCCTCTTTGTACAATCTGTCTAAATCTCTTTAAGATGTAGGTTTGGGGACTGAGATGGCCATGGAAGAAGGTGCATGTTGTATAAACCATTCCTGTCTTTTGTTTGGGCATTTGTTTTAGATCAATATCCTGCCCGAGAGGTCAAATGATGATCCATTTTCTGTTTTCTGACAGATTTTTTATAGTCAGTCAGTCATCAGTCAGTCATTTTCTACCGCTTATTCCATAGTGCCGCTTATTCCATAGTGGGTCGCGGGGAAGCTGGTGCCTATCTCCAGCAGTCTATGGGCGAGAGGCGGGGTACACCCTGGACAGGTCGCCAGTCCATCACAGGGCAACACACAAACAACCATGCACACACTCATTCATACACCTAAGGGCAATTTAGAGAGACCAATTAACCTAACAGGCATGTCTTTGGACTGTAGGAGGAAGCTGGAGTATCCGGTGAGAACATGCAAACTCCATGCAGATAGACCCCCGGACGGGAATCCAACCCAGGACCTTCTTGCTGCAAGGCAACAGTGCTACCAACTGCGCCACCGTGCAGCCCAGATTTTTTATAAATAAAGTTAAATCTTCTGGTGTTTTCAGAAATTCAAGATGACCTACATTGTAAGATTCCCTGCACATTTATAGAGAGAAATGGACCCACAGCATCACAGATCCTTCATCATACTTAACAGCGGGCATGAGATGCTTTTCCACATATTCGTCTTTTTCTCATGTGTCTCACAAAACTCATGTGACCAAAGCACACGGTTTCGTTAAAGACCGAGTAGAGTTTTTCAAACTTCACACATTTACGTTTGTAATTGTAGGACAGAATGGTCCGATATGATACGTTTTGATAGTAACGTCTGTGACACTATACGATAGAAGATACCAGAATAGCACATTTTGTTCTGCCGCTGGTTTATGCCACATAGGTCCAACAGAGAAGTTGGTCCAACGGTAAATGGAGAGATCGTTACTGTGATAATACTTTTAGTATCACAGTCATATGCTGAAAAGAGAGACAGAAGGAGGAAGAAAAGGAGACAGCCGCGGACAGGCTCATGGCTGGGGAAAAGGTGATAATAATCATGCATTGGCTGCAGCAGCTGTCAGACTGCTTCATAGTTGTTGTAGGCTGTTCGTGAGATCTTTGGCTGTAAGAGAGCTAAACTAGCAGTCAGTGCATCAGTCACAGCGACAGACCACAAATTTAAGTTCATGACCAGAGATTTTATTACAATTTTCTTAGAATGATAGAATTCCTGTCTGGTTCTTCACGTTTCCAGTTGCTTTTAAAGTGTAATTATTAGTTTGACCATAGATGTGGGCAGGTTTTAAAATGTAGCCATTTTCTCACAGCCACATTTTGTCTTGTGAAGATGTTCTCCTGTCTTTTCAATTTTTAAGAGTGATTAAGAAATACAAGCCTCGGCATCATGCCTTATTTATATGCATCATGGAAACGGGAAGCCATGGATTAGTCATTAAAAAATTCCTGAGCACTCTGTTCAACTTAAATAGGGAAGTATATAAATAAAAATAATTTAAAAAAATGCAAAAGTGACATTGATGCTACTAGCAGTGCCAGTAATCATGTCACCAGGGATTTAGTTTTTTTTTCTCTATTAAGTAAATGTACAGAAATTACAGGCTGGAGTTTTTAGCATGAGACTATGCCACTGCAATAAAAATGTTTTTCATACATTTTCACCTGAAGTGTCGGTAACTACGGCAGACACCATAAATTCTCTAACCATATTTATGCAATATTGACTAATAGCCCCACAGCTTTGATGAAATGGATACATTAGAGGTGATGGCATCACACTGCAGTTATTTATTTGGTTTCTTTCTGTAAACTGGTTCCTTCCTTTTTAATGTCTTTCAGGAGTGATGCATTTGAGAACCCAGTCCTCCAGCAGCATTTCAGGAACCTGGAGGCTTTGGCTCTGGACATGATGGCTCCAGAGGACATAGAGGATCTCATCAGTAAGAAGCAGATTAAAGGATTTTTTGGCCCACCGTACTGAGTACTTTTGTCAGCACCTTATACCTTTTTATTTTTCTTGTGTGGTTTTTTTTTTCCCCCTCCTTAGTGCCAAAAGTGGACCAGATTGACCAACGACTCGGTCCTTTGGCCGAAGAGTTTAAAGATCTGGTCTACCCTGCTGGGTACAATCCAGAGATCAAACCTGCTCCCAAACGTAAAACGGGTCAGACACTTAGTTCTTAGTTTTGATTTAGTTATTGCTGATCTATTCAGATCTGACGCTATATTTCCAATTTGATCATATATTTTCGGTTGCATGCAGCAGATGCTGGAGGTGGAGCTGAGAAGAAGCCCAAAGTGGAGCTGACACAAGACGAGCTGAAGGCCCACTTTCAGAATGGCACGCTGGGAAAGCTGACCGTGCCAGTGCTGAAGGAGGCGTGCAAGCAGTTTGGGATCAAAACCACTGGGACCAAGAAACAGGATCTAATAGATGCTTTAAACAGTACACTGGCTTCATAATAATTTCAGAAACCCATTCTAAGGTCAGGAAGGTTTTGTGGGCTGGATAAAAAAGTGGTCAATTAAGCTGAATGTCTTCATTTACGCATTGTGTAAATTCCAGTTTACACAAATAATGTCATATTGGAATTTTGAAGATCTCCTATTTTTGGTGATGCTGACTGCTGTAAAGACTGTAAAGAAATTTAAACCAGTAAAAAAATACCTTATGGTAACATGTTTATAGGCAAACAATAACATGTGATGAGATTTATTCATGATTTGTTGAATTAAAACTTTTTATAAAAGCGACTCATTTGAATTTTTACAAACTAAAAGAGATCGTGGATTGTAGTTCCTAGGCAGCATTTCCAGTTCTGCTGGTAAGGTGTGCCTTTCCAAAGAGAGGCTTCATTATATGCATACTTGGAGGTTTCTTCACTTCATTGTTCAGCTCAATAAAAGGGAAGCAGTGTTCCTGTTGAGGGCAGACCTGTGCAGGGAGTGTCTGCACGCAGCAGGAAGAAAACTTTGCCCACATGTAGGCTGCGTCAGATCTGGACAGATTGAAACTAAATGTCATTCCTTGGAAGGGTTTATTTCAGCACACACTCAAGGTAATTGCTCTTCAGATACATTTTGCTATTAAGAAAGGCTAACATAGACGTCATACACAATTGATCTGTTGCGTTTACCCTCGTTGAAAGTACACGTGATTTGATCAACTTATTTTCCCTGCATTAATGAAAGCAATAAAACTTCATGACGTTTGTGAAGTTTTTTTCTTACTACTTTTACAAAGATTGATGCTGTGCCTACTGCTGAGAAATGGAGTGTCAGTGTGAAAACAATGCTGAGGCTGCCTCTGCTGGTAGGAAAGTTTAAAGTATTTTCTGTATAAAAAATCTCCAAACTATTATTTGTTTTAAACATGTGATAATGAAGCATGAATAAATAATCACAACTGTTTATTTTTATTGCATTGCTTTAGAGAAATGAACATCTAGGAGAGGGCTGTGCAGAATATAACCTTTATAGTTGTAATATTGAATGTAGAAATGTGTTTCTAACACTACTTCAGAACGCCTTACTTTTGAAGAATGCTACAATCAAATTTTGGCTGGAAGGCCTTGTAACCCATGATACATATACCGACACCCACGATAAGTGGGAAATAGCACTGCTGTACTAATGTCCCTCCTTCATTTTGTTTAGGCTGGTTCCTGAGTGGCAGCAATGTCCAGATGGGAGCTTTCACCGTGGTGGGCTATCTTCTCTACAGATTTTCACAAAGTTAGTCACCATCTCATTTTAAAAGAAAAGAATACACAAGAAGTAGCTGCATTGTTCCCAATAAAATAATAATCCCAATAAAATACATCAAATTTTGTGACCATATATTAGTTTTACTTTTTGTAATGAGTGACAAAAAAGGTAAACTTTTTCATAATATTCTTTTTTTTTTTTTTGAGATGTACCTGTATTTACTTAGGGGAATATTTTACAGTCCTGTATTGATGGGAATAATTTTTATTCAGACATTTTAAGCCATTTGATTGTCCTGCAGCTCTCCCAGCCCTAATCCGATGGCCAATCCGTTTCTTCTGCTACATAACTGGTGAGTTTTTGCACTCAGGAGCTTCATGCTCCATCATGAAGCTTGGCTGGAACTAAAATGACAAAGCAAATGTTTTCTTGATCCTGCCTCAGGTCTGTCAGCTCTTTGGGGCTGGGTGAGCCGCCTGGTTGGAACCCTCCGTGGTACGAAATATACATCTTATTTTTAGTGATGATCACAGATAGGAAAATTTAAAGAAGCCTAAATAACATGCTGACTTTCCCCTTTTGTCTCAGGAATCAAGAACCTGTTAAAGTGGCTTTCTCGAATTTGGCGGTTTCTAGTTGGTGAGCGCCTCTTTTGCTTTTCTACAGAATATTGTTCATTGTTTTATAAACTGAAATCAAAATGTACAGGTCCAACAGAAACACATAAGACTGTAATTACAACTTGGTCAGACTAATGTCTGATTTCATGGTTCCTCAGCATTTTCCTCCAAGTTCAAGTGGATGGTTTCTATCATCAGAGCCATTACAGGTCACTACACAAGTTTCTTTTGCTTTAAAACTAAAATATTGGTTTTCATGAAACAGCATGGCTGTTGTTGTGGTAGAATATTTGAATTAAGGCATACTTTATCTTTGATAATTTTTTTTATAATGATTAACAATCATTAACAGTGATATCAAACAACGTGTATATGAACACTTCAAACTGCGGTGATTGTACCCTTAAAAATATGTTGAGAAAATATTTAGCCTACATTTGCAGGTGCAGCTCCTACCCCTTTGTGTGCTCCTGAAAGGTTTTTACTCTTTGGTCTTCCCCTAGGCCTCCTGTCTTGCAGTTCCAGCCTCAGCTGGATATACTCACTATCCGTCGTCTTTACATGTTCAAACCATCTCAGTCTGCCCTCTCTGGCTCTATCTCCAGCACATCTAACATGAACTGTGCCTCTGATGTACTCTTTTCTCATCCTATCCATCCTTGTCACTTCCAAAGAGAACCTCAACATTTTTAGGTTCTCTTTGGAAATCAATTGTATGTTGACTGTTAACAGTTTAAAAGTTGTCGAGGCCTTTTCACTTTCCATTTATTTATATTAGAGAATAAAAAAAAGTCTCATGGTACTAAAAGCAAAGTGTACCGGAGTCAAATTTCACGTTTATCTGCACAAACTTGGCAATAAAGCTGATTCTGATACAGTGATTTTGTAGCCAGATGTTGTTGGTCATCCCAACAAGAAGCCTTCAGCTTTTTTAATCAAATTATACAGTCACAAAAGATAATTTTTTTGAGCTTTGCAACCAAACTTTAAAGGATTTACACTAAAGAAATGTATCACCTCTATAGGATCACCTGGAGATGGGTCACAGATCAGTGGCACTTCAGAGAAATTGGATTTGAGACTGATTCTCCTGGGGCCCAGCGGACGAGGACGAACCTTTATAGCGGATACTTTGTTAGGCAACAATAAGACAAGAGCATCCATGGATCCTTTAAAGCAGAGCACCAAGTGGAGCACAGTTGTGGACAGCAGAACGATTACAGTAATTGACACCCCAGATATTTTAGGGCCATCTCTAGGGAACACCAGTCGGGCTAGGGAGGCCCTAAGGAGTCTTCAGCTCACTAGTCCTGGTCCACATGCCTTTCTGCTAGTAATCCAGGCTCCAGGCTCAGGCATGTCCCTTGACCAGGACCCCACCCAAGCTATTCAAGGCACTCTGGAGCTGTTTGGAGAGGGAGTCACAGGATACATCATCCCAGTGCTCACTCATGCAGACATACTGGGACGAAGACGCACTGTGGATCATGTGCTGGAGGCGGATTCAGGGGAACTGAAAAGGGCTTTGTCTTTATGTGGTCAAAGACCAGAGCTTGTTGACAACAGGCTAGACCTTCCGCCTGAAGCACAGACTGATTTGTGCAGACATTTTGTCGAGCGTGTGATGGAGATGAAGGAGTTGAGGGGGCATTTTGTTCATGAGGTACACAGGAGGCAGGACTACCTGAGGGAGAAGCTTCTGTATGACATGTCCTCGGCACTGGCTGAAAAACTCGGCCAAAAGTAAAGAAGGGAACTACAGAACTAGAGATGTTGGTGTCTGTTAACCTGTGCCAAAGAAAATGGAGGATGTTTTTTTACTGGGGACTCTTTTGCCTGAAGTATTTCCTTTTCATTCACCCTGGAATTTATCGCTGCCCATAGGGACTTAGATGTACTTCTTCACAGGGCTCTAATGCTTTCAGGTGGAGATAATTGTCTTATGGTGTTACAATTTAAAATACATGTCATATGCATAAGTGTCAAGCTGTAAAGATGTTCAGAGAAAATAAAATGAAGAAAAACTTTGTCCACACCCTGGCGGTGCTGTCTAGATTATGCAATGTTTTCTCCAACAAACACAAGGAAGGGCTTTAATAGGTTTGTCAAACTATAGACTCCAAATTCCACATTTTGCAATCTTTTTAATGTGTTTCACATCACAGTCACATGAAATTAATGAGTTTTACATGGCCGTCATATGTAGTTCACGGATTTCAGATCCGATATCGCATGTAAATATATGGCTTTTACATGGACATCACATGTTTTTATGGCTTGCACATGGTTATCACATGTAACATTTGCATTAAAATAGGTACCACATGTATTTGTAAAGATATAAGCTATTTAGTTTCATTAATGTTTCAAATAATTACAGTATTTTCTTCATTTTCTCAGGTAGCCTTAATTCCATACTTTATAGAAGCTGAACGCATTATTAAAATTTACTTATTCTCAAAATCCCAATATTGACACTTCAATAAAAAATAGAATCACTATATTGGATCTACTTGTTTATAGAAATAAATATTACCCCATTAGTAATCACACCTTAAGTAAAGAAATAACATAAATACCAGACAAATATGAGTTCTAACTACATCAAGGGAAATTCTGAGAATAATTGTTATTGAACATTCAAAGTATCATTGGGTGTTTAAAGATTTAACTTTATCAAATTGTTCCTGAAAGGTAAATTCGTGGTCTTCGATAATAATTTGCAATTCTATTTACCTGACTTAGGCCTAAGGGAAAGTTTGAAAGACTGCAGAAGAATTAAACTGATGAAGGCCTACAAGGTCCAGTTGGTTCTGATGTTGGAAAACAGCCTTAGATAAACTTCTTAGATACCTCTTACTCTTAGCCTGGGTCTTTTTGTATCACCTCAGTGAACCGGAATGGGCCTCTGGACCTGTGGTTCTGAACAGGGAAATCCTGGCACATTTGGGAGCATCTGTTTGACCCGGCCTCAAGATTATCTCTCCAGGGATGCTCCGGCTGTTTCTGGCTGGCACAGGTGTTGGGTTGGTGAAATTTTATTTCTTTGAGATTCAGAACCAAATTGTAGGAAATAAAAGAAAAAGGCTTGCTGAATAAAATGGATTGTTGTCTCTACCAGAGGTGCACAGAGGCAAAAACAAAACCAGAGCTCACTGGAAGATTAGACAGTGAACAAAAGCAAAAAGTTAAGGTAATCCAAATTATTCGCCAAGTCTTTTCAGGCTTGGTTTATCTGATTAGGTTTTGCTTGGTGGTACTTCTTCTGTGACTCTTGGACTTAGCAGCATCTATAATGCTATGCATCCTATCGGTTTTACATGAGTATCCCATGTTTATAGTTTCCACGTGGCCATCGCATATATTCAATGTGTTTCCCATGGGCATGGCATATAATGCCATGGGTTTTACATGGTTATCACATGTTATGTAATCCCTTGTAATTTGGTGGTTTTCCGTGAACATCTAATGTAATTTGTGGGTTTCACATTGGCAACACATGTAGTCCCATGGTTTTAACAAGGTCATTAAATCTAAATTGTGTCCTTTAGAGTTAATTTTATGAGTTTCAAATGGGCATTACATGTGTTGGGCTGAATGTGGCACAGTTGGTAGTACTGCTGCCTTGCAGCAAGAAGGTCTTGGGTTTAGATCCCAGCCTGGGGTCTTTCTGCATAGAGCTTGTATGTTCTCCATGTGCATTTTTGGATTCTCTCTGGGTACTCCAGCATCCTCCCACAGTCCTACAACATTGCTGTTCGGTTAATTGGTCTCTAATTTGCCCTAAGGTATGAGTTGCTGTTTGCTTTGAAAGACTCTGCAGATGGATTACATTTACATGTTTAAATGAACTGAATGTATTTTATCAGTGGGCATTACATGCTATTTATGTGTTGTGCATTTAAAACAGGACCAAATGACAGAGAGGAGCTAATGATCAGCATGGTAAAATTTTTAATAAAAAGAGCTTACTTACAGATTGCGCAGGCTATGGAGCACAGGCAGAGTAACAGAAGGAGCTGGCAATTAACAATGAAAAACCAGGGAGCTAATATACATAGGAAAGGTCGAAAAAGGAACCAGGTGAGAATAATCAGGAGAATGTGAAACAGCTGTGAGATAAGAGTGCTGAGCAGGGGAACTGATGGAAGGAGACTAATTAATACCATGAATACAGAGGGAGCTAAACAAAAACACAAAGAAATGACAAGACTATTACAAGAATAACCTAAATACACAAACAGAACCTCAGAAATAAGTAAGAAGCTAATCCCAAATGAATAAACTAAGAAGACAGAAACTAAACAAAAATAATGAACAAGAAAATGAACTGATATGGGAAGCCCTAAACAATAAGAATTTAGAAATGAACAAAACACAAACACAACAGAAATCTAAAACCTAAACACCTATGGATCATGACATTACATGCATTTTATGTGTTTCACATGGTCGTCAGATGTAAATCATGGGTTCCACATAGGTACCACAAGTAATCTCTTGTGTCCCACGTGATTTATGAGTTTCACTTAACCATCATGTATCCCATGGCCATCACAAAACCCTTAAGCACTGTCATCTAAATTCTGCAATACAGATTCCAGTGATGAATGGTGGATACATAGGGGAGACAGTTTATTTTGGTTGAAATACAAAACTGAAGTACTAAATCAAGTAGTGATTGTCGGACTATTTGGAGTTAAATTATGTGGAGCAAAAATCATAAATTTGGAGGCATATATGTTGGTGTCTTACATCAGGTGTGTTTTTGCATTAACTAGAAAATATTTCTCATATCAGCTGCTGATTTCTGACAAATTAAATGAGGAGCATCACAATGCATATTGAACAAAACACATTAATCATTTGTGCCCCTAAGGATTTTTCTAGTGCTTACTTGCATGTCCGAGTAATGTGATGCCCGCCTGTGGTATGCACAGAGTTACTGTAAGAAAATATGTCTATATCCTCAATTTAGGATTCAATGCTAAATTAAAGGGCTTTTTTGGTATTTTGGACTGCATTTGATCAGTAATCAGTCATTTTCTACCGCTTCTTCCATAGTGGGTCGCGGGGGAGCTGGTGCCTATCTCCAGCAGTCTATGAGCGAGAGGCAGGGTACACCCTGGACAGATCGCCAGTCCATCGCAGGGCAACACACAAACAACCATGCACACACTCATTCATACACCTAAGGGCAATTTAGAAAGACCAATTAACCTAACAGGCATGTCTTTGGACTGTGGGAGGAAGCCGGAGTACCTGGAGAACCCATGCATGCACGGGGAGAACATGCAAACTCCATGCAGAAAGACCCCGGCTGGGAATCAAACACAGGACCTTCTTGCTGCAAGGCAACAGTGCTACCAACTGTGCCACCGTGCAGCCAGCATTTGATCTTCATCTCAAATGTATCTCGAAAACACAGTTTAAGATTAGTGAAATCTTTTTTCTATTTATAAAAAAGTGCTTTCTTGGCTTTAGTATTAGACAAGCATAAAAAGCATAACGTACTGACTGGTGAAACCTAGAGTAAATTATTATTCTATAGTGATTATCGTCGCTTCTAAGCACAAGTTGTTATTTAACATCACTGTGTGAAGAGGGGGATTCCTAGTTTTCTGAAAAATGGCGTTGACATCTATCCATCCATCTAGAACAGTTTTTATCAAATCAGTATTTTTTAATTCTCAAAACATTGAATAAAAAGGATCCATCTGGATTGGATCCCTTGACCTGGATTTATGTTAATCAGGCCAAGGAAGTTATCATCTAGTGCAGGTAAGATATAAGCTGCTTATATCCTTTTAACAGAGGGCCAGTTTGACAGACCCTAAACTACCCCTTCAATGTTTGTAAGAGGAAACACAAAAATTGTTTTTGTTTTTTTTGGGGGGGTTTTTTGCAGGGTGGGCTTTATGCAGGATCCAATGTAGGGAAAGTTTTTATTGGCTGTCCTAAAAGTCACTCGAAGTTGCTAAATCTGGTCATCAGCTAATTTGCAAAATTGGTCATGTGCATGTAATTGTAACAGATTTTGAAAATGAGAAGAATAAGGTTGTTGGAAAGATAAAAACAGCCCTACTACATTTGGAAGTAAAAATTAACTTTTACATTAGCTGGCCTCGGGATCCAGAATTGAAATTCTGGAGAAGTTGTTTTTTATGTATTATTTTAATTCACTCGTCATAAGACTTATGTGCTTTTTAACCTTATGGTTAAAAAAGGTGTCTACAAATCACAGTAAGCTATTCGACCTTTCACCCCCAATGACTGCTGTCCTCCCTGCTGGACTTTTAGATCTAACCACAACAATCTCTGATCCCGCTCTGGTGGAGTTCTTACATCCTCCAAGTAGAAATGTTTCTGAACTCCACTAAAACACAAACGCTGTGTTACACATGCGACATTCATTTGCAGACAGAGGTGTGATAAACTATCACACTATGTATGGGGCGGCAGAAGACTGATCTTCTGGTATAAAATGTTGCAGATTAAAAACTTTTCCTGCGTAATTTTAATTACTGTAAACAGAACGTTAGATGTACCGACTTCACAGTTGAGATATAAAGTGGAGTATTTTAGTGTGTAATTCTCAGAGGAGGAACTGCCCCTGTGCTTTCTGACGCAGCCAGGGGAACGCTAGTGCGCATGCTCGTTTCTTCGCGGACTGAGAAACAGACCTCACAACAGGAAAAAAGTGTTAAAGACAAAGGAAACGGACAGCATTTAGGATAAGCAAAACCAGCTCACATACCGTTTAACCCGCCTTGTAAAGGTTCAGCTGACCCACCACCGGCTGGAACCGGGTGCGTAAGTGCTCGTTGCAGAAAATTGAAGTTAGACGAAGGCGTTGTGTTTGTGTTGGCTGTAGAGACGGAGTTACATAGAAAACATCCACAGGACTAGACAAAATATGTTGCCAACATGGATTTGTTACGTCTGAGTGTGTTTTTAGAGTCCATCAGCGGCTGACTCTGCTTAGTGTTAGCTCTGTTATTACTGTGACCTGTGTTTGGCTGCTGTCACATTTAGCTAGTTCTCTGAACAGCTTGCTTGCTCTATACAGAACTAGCTGCTGGAGATGTGAACTTACTGCTTATTTTGAGGTCCACTGGCAGAATAAAAGAGTGTAGGCTATTTTTATTGCATTTTAGCCATCTAGAAACATCTTCAGTAAATTCGGCATTACTTTGGGGGGCATTGTTTTATTACTTTTGCCACAAGAAATCACTTTATAGTTGTCAGAAATTCTGCTGGAAATTTGACATTTATACTGTGCTACGGAAAAGGTATTTACCCCCCTAGAGATTTCTTGTCTTTTGCTTTTTTCCACACTTAAATGTTTCACATCATCAGACATATTTTAGTATGAGCCATATATCACCTAAGTAAATACAAAATGCAGTTTTTTTTAACAGTTATTTCATTCATCATGAGCAAAATCTGCCCAAACTACCTGACCTTAATGAAAAAACAATTTCCCCCAAAATCTAATAACTGGTTGTTCCATGTTTTTTGGTGACAGCTGCCCTCAGGCGTTTTTCATACCTGGCAATGAGTCTTGTTACATTGCATTGGGGTAGTTTTTGCCTTTTTTAGCTTTACAGAGTTGTTTTAATGCACCCACATTGAAGGGTTATTGAACATGAAGTTCATGCTACGACGTCTCAATCGGATCAGCTTGGCTTCATTTGGATTATTTTCTTTCTTTCCTTTTTTGAGCCATTCAGAAGTGCAATTGTTGGTGTTCATCAGATTGTTGGCCTTAAGCTTAAAGTCACAAACTGATGGCCAGACATTTCCCTTCATCATTTTACTGTAGACAGCAAAATTCTTTATGGTGTCAGCAATTGTTGCAAGTTGTGGAGGTCCTGAAGCAGCAAAACAGCCCCAGACCATCACACTACCACCACCATGTTTGAGTGTCATCCTGTGGGGCTTTTTCCTGAAAAACATGCTAGTTTTACAACAGAGGTAACGTGACTCACACCTTTCAAAAAGTTCATATTTTGTCTCGTCAGTCCACAGAATGTTTTCCCAAAAGTCTTGGGAACCATCAAAATGTTTTTGGTGAATATGGGATGGGCTTTGTGTTCTTTTTGATCATCAGTGCTTTTGGCCTTTTCCCACCTACACTATATTGCCAAAAGTATTTGTCTGTCTGCTTTTACAGGTACATGAACTTTGATGACATCCTATTGTTAATGTATAAGGTCCAGTTTGTTGATGGACCCACCGTTTCCAGCAATAGCTACTTTAACTATTCTGTAAACATTTTGCACAAGCTTTTTGAGTATTTTTTATAAATGTCAGCTTCTGCTCTAATCATCCCAAAGGTGTTCAAAAAGGTTAAGGTCAGGAGCAGGCCATTCAAGTTTCTCCACACCAAATTTTATAAACCTGCAGCCATGGAAGTGATTGTAACAGGGGAATTCATTGATTTGGTGATGTCACCCAATACGGGCAATATAGTGTATGTCATTTCTGGCCAGTCTATTTCCTGTTGTTGAATCATGAGTAACTTTAACTGTTGAAGTACAGGGGTTGGACAATGAAACTGAAACACCTGGTTTTAGACCACAATAATTTATTAGTATGGTGTAGGGCCTCCTTTTGCGGCCAATACAGCGTCAATTCGTCTTGGGAATGACATATACA
>JAHUTI010030648.1:0-20209 GCA_036250305.1 Ataeniobius toweri | reverse complement strand
CTTGTATATGTCATTCCCAAGACGAATTGACGCTGTATTGGCCGCAAAAGGAGGCCCTACACCATACTAATAAATTATTGTGGTCTAAAACCAGGTGTTTCAGTTTCATTGTCCAACCCCTGTATCTTCTGCAGTAATTGCAGATGATGAAACGTTTCGTCTTACCTGTTGAAATCAGCCACATGTAAGGGCTTGGTCCATTTTACTCAGTTAAACTAAGTTCATTCCGTTTGCTTTCTGTTTCCCTTTCATAGCACTGTTCTCGGTTATGTGTTACAACGTGCTGTGCGATAAGTATGCCACACGACAGCTATATGGCTACTGCCCCTCCTGGGCTCTAAACTGGGAGTACAGGAAGAAATCCATCATACAGGAAATCATGAGCTGTAATGCAGACATCATCAGTTTGCAGGTAAGATCTAATAAAGCTTGCTTCAAGGTTTGGAAGTAATTTTTTTTTGTTTATGAAATGAATGTTTTAGAAACATTTTGTGAAAAGCCAAAGGTTTGGCCTTCAGCTCCCGATGACAGGGTGCCTTATGCAACAGCATTGCTTGAAAAGCACATTTTGCGAAACATTATGTATAAATAGGTCAGGTTAGGTTGCAGCTTACCGTTACAAAATAAATACAACTGAAATATACCTTTTTGTAATAACCCTTTGGATTTAATAGAACTGGGCAGTGTGGTATAAATGGGGAGGTGGGTTATTGTTAGAATGAGGGAAAAGATTTTCATCCAGTTCAGAAGCCATGTTTGATGATTACGTCGCTGCAGTGACTCAAATACATTTCTATTTTTTTTTATATTCAAAAAAACCTGTTTAAGAAGGAGTTGTTTGTAGTATTTGCTGAAGCAAACCACTCTACACTCACCTGTCACTTTATTAGGCACACCCTTTCAAGTGGTTCTCGACTCAAAAAGCAAGTCAGCCAATTACATGGCAGCGGCTCAAGATGCAGAGGTGGTAAAGACGACTCACTGAAGTTGGAAATGGATATTAACACCATGGATGTTCAGCTGACAGATCTGCAGGAACTGTGTGATGATGTCATGTCAATATGGACAGACATCACTGAGAAATGTTTCTGACGTATTGAGTCTGTGGCATGAAGAGTTGAGGCAGCTCTGAAGGCAAAGGGGGGGGTCCATCCAGGTACTAGCAAGATGTATGGAATAAAGTGGCCGGTTACTTGTGTGTCCAGCTAATTTCCAGTAGAAAGCGGAGTATTTATACATTTCTTACAGTGAATTTTTGTTGAGTTGTTGAGAAATATATTGAAAGTAACCCACCCACAGAAAACATTTACTTTTTGTTACCAAAGGCAGTTATGGCAGCAAAAAGGCTTTTGCCCACTTGGTGAAACTTCTTCCTTGTTTGCAGTTCTTCTAAGAAGCCAGTTTGCAAATTAAATAATCTTGCTGAATTTCTCATAAGTTTAAATTAAGTCTCAGTCCTTTTATCATTGTTTACAAAACCTTTAAAGTTTATAACTAAAATCTATTAAAAATAAAATTTTCAATGTAAATGCGAATAATTATGTGCAGTCCCACTTTTAAAGATTGTTTTAATAAATCTTGAGTAATGTCAACAAAGTTTTTAACATTTCATTTGAGGCACACGCTCATTTATTGAAACGACCTTTTTGTGTGATTTCTTCAGGCCTTCTGCCTTTCCTCATGCTGTCTGTACCCAGACAGTTTTGTGTTTTTGAAGAATTGTAATTATGGTTTAATTATGTCACCTAAACAGCCGTTGGGTCAGGATATGTAATTACTGCCATCTTTTTTTTTTTTCTTGCCAATGTCAATGGGTCTGACCTCTGTGTGAGTTTTAGCTGGTTTCCTTTTCCAAACATTTGCATGTAACGATATTTGGTTATTGTACTAATGTGTACGCGTTAATGTACTTCACATTTCCGCCAAGTGCCCATGCTGGAAATCATGTGATGGACCTGATGCATTGTTTCTCTTGCGATGTGTCTGTCAGGATACACTCCACCTAACCACTACTTTAAGCAGCAGTATAGACGAGGTCATAGTAAAGTCTGATCCGTACAGTTCGTAAGTGTAGGATAGACACAATCTCTGATTAAAAAACACGCCACATATTTCGCTCTGTCTTTATTGAACTGGAAATGAAGAAAAAGGTTGTGAGTGTGAACTAAATCTATCAAACCAGTAGCTTTTAGAAGCACCTTTAGCAGTGATAACATTATCTAACAGTCTTCTATGTGATCTAATCCGTCTTTAACATCAGAGGTCGTTATATGACTAAAACATCTCTTTTAGAAACCCCAGCTGCCTTTTAGTCTGAAGTCTTGAATGTGATTGAGCCGTTAACGTTTCATTGTCGACATCGTTGAAACACTAACCTGACTCATCAAAACTGATAAAAATGTATTATTAACAGCTAAAGCTGAAGTTAAATATTTAGTGTTGATAGTGGTGGGTGACATGGATAAAACTTTGCATCGTCAGAGGACTGCTCTTGTAGTTTCTTTCTTCATGCAATGATGATAAAAAAAAATCTTCACAAAGCCTTCCTTGTGCAGTTTATAAAGTGTTGAAATATCCTTGCAGTGCTGTCACTGCCCTGTCCTTGGGTCTGAGGCAACACATCTGAGACGATGTGTTCAAGGGGCAGTCACAAACTCGGACGTTTCTAACTGATATAACTGAATTTGGTTTTTATGTTTTCATTTTAATCTCTTATACTAAATACGTTTTTATCAAGGTAATCATTAAGACAAGTAACCGTTTCTTCCCTGCATCATAGAGGTTAATTCATGAAGCTGAAGGAAAAGGATGAAATTAAACTGATGTCTGATTGGAGCTTAGAGCTGCGATGTATAGAATTTGACCCTTAGATGATCTCTCTGCTGTAGCAGATTGTTTTTCTATCATTGTCATATCGCCCACCACAACCTGATGATCATCTGAGGTTTCATTACCCGCTTTTAACTGTGACAACCCAGTTATTTATTATGCATAATAAATAAAACCTTAAAACTGGAGATGCACTGATCTCTCTTTTACTGGCTGGCTGTTTTTGGGCTGACTTGCTATTTGGTGGTTCCTTTTTCAGGACCAGAAAACATACAAACTTATGTGTGTAAACTTTGGCTTTAATGTTACAACTACATGAAAAAAATGAAGGGAGTACAAAATTATTAAAGCATATGTCCAGTTTTTAGCTACATTTAAAACGAAGCTCACTAAATAATGTGCTGTTTAATGAATTACTGGTTAACACTTCATAAACTGTTGGATTTGTTGTTTGGGATTGTCTTTTGGTCTGGGGTCTGTTGCAGAAATGTACGGCTGCTTATTAGTAGTTAATTTCTTTCTTTTTACTGATTTCCAGGAAGTTGAAACGGAGCAGTACTACAGCTTCTTCTTGCCAGAGTTGAAGGAGCAGGGATACGACGGGTTCTTCAGTCCAAAGTCACGAGCCAGAACGATGTCTGAGTCGGATCGTAAACATGTGGACGGATGTGCAGTTTTCTTCAAAACGGAAAAGTAAGCAGTGAAACATTTCTGTAAGGCGATGAGAAATGATTTTAAATCATAGGTTTTGAATAAATAGGTTCTAATGCTTTGCCCAGTCAGACCTATTGCTGCCACAGAATATTTAAAAAATATATCTATGGACAAAATTTGTTTAATAACATAAAATCGTTATGATTTTTCTTTTCTCCAAAACAATATGTTTTATTTCTTTTATTTTATTCTCTACAATACATGTTGTAAATGTCTTGCTTCGTGCAGAATAAAATGTTAATAGTTTTTCACTTTAAAGTGTGAATTATGTACATGAACAGTGACAAAAATAAATTCAACTAAGCTTATTATTTGTGTACTTACAAATAAAAAAAAATGTGAACATTCAGAAAGACAGGATTAAACTGAAGTGGAAATAAGCAAAAATAAGTCTTGGTTCAATCAGTTTGCAACAACAGTGAAAAAATTCTGTCAAACTCTTTAGTTTAAAATGTAGCAATAGACTAACTTTAAAATGCTTAGATTGTATTAGGTGTATGTACTATTAAGGAATTTGTCTCGTTTAAACCTGTTTATAATTCCCATTACCCACATAAATGTGATTGAAGCAGAATGAAGTGAAAGTCATTTGGTTTTCTTCATAAATCTGCTCATTAGCTGTCTGCACGTGTAAACAGACGGGCATGTAGAACAGGAAAACGTAGCGGATGGACAACTTGTCAAACCTCATAGCATTCAGCAGCTTTAAACGTTTCTTTTCTGGCTCGTCAGCGGCAGTCTTTGTAGCTTCTTCTGCACTTCACTGCTGTGGTCCGTAACTAAACCTGGAGAAAACCCAGATCTCCTTTTGTGATGTCTTACTTTCATGTACTTCCATACCTGAGACCACTTCAGCCTTAAAAACTTTGAGAAACGTTTTGAAAAATCTAGTGCATTAGGGAGTATTCAGACGCTCTATCTGCCATGTTTGGTTTGAAATGGACAACGCTGGAGCCAATCTCTGCTTACTTAAAGTCACGTTTTGCTGCACACCACAGGGAGAGGACTCTACACACTGTCGGGACTGCGGAGGAGCATTTTTTGTAACATTTGAAGCACAGTTTGGATTTTTATATTTACTTTCTCAGTGACCTAAATTCCCTTCATTTGCAGCATATCATAAAGGAAATTCTTGGTTTTGAAAACATTTGCACCTCCTAGGTTCAGTGCTGTGCAGAAACACACAGTGGAGTTCAACCAGCTGGCCATGGCTAACTCCGAGGGCTCAGAGCCGATGCTGAACAGGGTGATGACGAAGGACAACATTGGAGTAGCTGTGCTGCTTGAAGTCCACAAAGAGATGATGGAAATGTCTTGTGAGTAGTCTTGTTTTTATTTCTCTAATCTTTATGATTGTAGTGTTTGCATATCTTAGATTTGCTCTTACTATTGATCCTTATTTGTGTATAACTCAAAATATTGTGGTTTATGGAGGTGTACGTTGCATAAAAACGTTTTCTGCTATAAGAACATATATGGCTAATATGCTTGTGATTGATCTTTGTAGCTGGTAAGTCGCTCCACGGCCTGGACAAGCAGCTTCTGCTGGTTGCAAACGCCCACATGCACTGGGATCCTGAGTACTCGGATGTCAAGCTGGTCCAGACCATGATGTTCCTGTCAGAGGTGAAGAATATCGTGGACAAGGCAACACGCAGCTTCAAGCTTTCCACCTCTGGTGAGACCAATGCTATTCCACTGGTGCTGTGTGCTGACCTCAACTCCTTACCTGACTCTGGTAAGTAAGCGAGCGCTGTTTTTTTTTTTTTATATGACTGTGTCTAGTTGCGCTCAGGGGAAAAAAATCTGTTCTCTATGTTGCACCTTTAGTTTTGGGTTAATTCATCATAAAACACCAAAGAAAAATAACCTTGTGATAATAGAACACAGACAATTCCAATGAAGCAAAATTTTAACCATTTGAAATTAATATTATATGTTTGTATGAGGCAGCTTTTAAAATCCAGTCCTAATCATTTGTGTGAAGGTGTCTAAACTTGTCATGCTGCTATTGTCTGGTTCTGCCTCCGTCATGTTACCACTTGGGATGCACGATTTCAGTCATTTAATTCTGACATGGTTGCTGATTGTTGCTTTCACAGTATAATTTATGAGTACTTCCAATTTCAAGGCGCTATCTTATATTTACTATTAAACATTGTCTCCACAACACTCCATGAGCTGTAGAGTCTAAGCCACTAAAAAAAATAACTAGTGGTTTGGGCATTAAGAGATGTTAAAGGTCTATTGAACTGGTCAAAGAAATGCAGCCTGTTACTGTTAATAAGGTAATACATTTTTTTGAAAGACCTATTGACAGTCTAGAGCTGCACGTCTGCAGCCGACTGCAGGTTCACTTCATTAGCCGATTGCCTGGCTAACTACCCAGCTAATGTGATCTTGTAAGACTCGCACTATGACTACGCGGAGCTGCACAACAAATAAAGTATGCTGTGCTGATAACTTAAACCAGTGTTTATTCTACTTTTTTTCAGCCTTAAACCACTGTATACGTCTGTAAAATTAACAAATAAATAAATAATGGGTAGCTAAGGGTGTATTCACACTAGGCAAGTTCTTTGGTCTTGTTTGGTCAGGACTAAAAGCAGACTTTATTTTTTTCATTTGCTGCGGTCCACATTGTACTTTCTGCAAACGAACTCTAACTTGTAAACAAAGCCACACCTATGAGGATCTTTGCTCCCATTGGACAGAAATGACTCAGGTGGGACAGAACACAGACCTGGAAATGGAGGAAAACTTGTTTGATGTCTCTTGTGCTTTTTGATATGCATTTTACCATGGTATTGTTCAGGAGACCGTTTGAACCCACTTCTTCATTTTCTCAATAAACATGCTGAATACGACCACATTCCTCTGTGTCTTTTCAAGCAGTTGGGTTAGGTGTGCATCTGCCAAAATATCAAGGAGCGACAGCGTCTCTTTGTTGCTCCAAGTCTGTCCCCAGCTCATTGTTTGCAGCGTCCATGCAGTAGTAGCGTTAGCAAAACTCAAGGGCTAATTTGTCCCACAATGCCCTGCTCGTTAAGTCCAAAAAGGCGTATGTTTCCTCTAGGTAGGTCAGATCGAAACAAGTTCGTATTCACACCAAAAGCGCACCGCACCAGTCTGTTTGGAAGCAGACTGAAACCACCTCAAAAACTGGGTCTCGATCCGGTTGTTTGGCCTAGCTATAGTGCACCTCTTAGTTTCGATCTGCAACGAACAACCAGGTCTCCATTCAGGACGTGTACAGGTCTGGGCTTTAGGAAATAGGCCACAAAAATATTTGCAGACCCCATAGATCCTGGACACAAATTGCTTAGACTTTTACCTTCAGGTTCACCACTACAAAGCACTTTGTAGCCACCAAAGAGAACTGTGAGAACAATAAACACCTTGCAGCCTGAGTAATAAGCATATATACCCATTACAAACTGCCAATATATCTACATATATGTACATATTGTTGTTTTTATATTTTCTTTCCTCTAAAGTTTATATATTTATACTAAAGGTCTGTACGCTGTGTGCGTGTGAAACCCAATTTAAATTCCTTGTATGTGCCCTCAAACTGGGCCAATAAAGCTGATTCTGATTATTTTCCTGTTAGACCCAAAAAGGTTCAAAGTGCTGGATAAAAAAGAATGTCCATTGAACATTCAAAGAAATCATTATGAAAATGTTACTTACAGACCGGTAGAGTTCGAAGTTTCTGTTCATCTGACATTAATGTGAATCTAGACTCCTCCTCTTAGCGTTCTCATAGTAAAGGACACATTTCAGCCATCACATTTCTGCTTTTTCCTCAGGTGTAGTGGAGTATCTGAGTACTGGTGGAGTGGACTGCACCCACAAGGACTTCAAGGAGCTTCGCTACAGTGACAGCCTGACCAAATTTAACTGCAATGGCAAGAACAGCACGTCCAATGGCAGGATCACCCACGGCTTCAAGCTGAAGAGCGCCTATGAGAACGGCCTAATGCCTTACACCAACTACACCTTTGACTTCAAGGTAATTAGATAAATACAAATTTGTACTTTTTTCTTGTCGTTATGATGCTACATCATACAACTATAATGAAATAGAAAAACAAGAATTGGCTATACATGTTGGAATTTATTGAGGATTTTAATTGTGAAATTGCTTGATTTTCCAACACCGACTCTGGTTTTCAATGAGGTCAGGGTCGTTCCAGAACTTTGATGTTTGCCTGCATTATCCATTCTAAAACCATTATAGCGATTGTCAGATTCAGCGTGAAAGAAGAGCCAGAGAAGACTCAGAGCGGCAAGACAAAGCACTAAGTATAAGTGAAGGAGAGAGGAGGAAACCATAGAGCGATACAAGCTAAAGTATATGTGAGGCTCATCATATATATACACAATAAACCCAGCGTACAACGATTTAATGGTTGAGGTATTCGTTATTACATGTATCCTGTTACTAGTGACGCTGCCTAATACCCAACCAGTGGTCGACACTCTTCTAACGTTGCTGTGTCAGCATGGCTGAAACTGCAAGCAAGCAGGCACTAAGAACAGTAACGGTTCCACGCAAGTGTTGTTTTTTTCTGACTGGTTCAGGGAGTAGGGCAGGGACAGCTTTTGGTGTGCATTACCACCCCCCTCTGAATTGGAGAAACATTCACACGTGTGTCACCAGCCTAGTTTAAAAGGTTAGGTTGGCTCGTCTTACAGGTTAGCTGTTAGCATCAGCTTCCACAAATTTTTTTTTTTTCCTGTTTAGAGTTAGTGCAGCTAATCTTTTAGTTAGTGGAATGTAGGTTAATGCTAGTGAAGCTAACTTTTTGGTTAGCTGTTGAGTGAAACGGGGTGCTCCAACCAAAGAGTGGTCCCAAACACCAATCAAAACGGTTCAGAAACGATTCCAACTTCAGTCCCGTTGGGAATTCATGGACTGTGCTTAAAAGTCAGCTCTGGGCTGGTAAACCAGCTGAGTAAAATGAGCTTTACCAGTTCTGCCATAGTCATTATATATACAGCCACGATGGGGGGTTTTCACTGACTTCGCTGAAGTCGCAGCCTCACTTCGAGTCCGCCATCTTGGGTGTCTGCATATCGCTTCACGCTTTTCACAACATTGCAACACTGCATACTTTTTCAACCATGGAAACATTTTTAGAGTCGTTACAGCCTCTGTAGGCCATGTACCTCAGGAAAATTCCGGTACTCAACAAGGTGGATCCATATTTTGGTTTGTTTAGCGCAAATCCGGACGATTGACCGCACATAATGTTTAGACAGGCAAATATGCAAGTTCAATATCGCCTTTTATAGGATAATTACATAATATGTATATTCCTGGACAATACATTTACAGTATAACAGTAAAGGTAAATTGCAGCCTACATCTACAACTGCATCTACAACTACAATACATGTAGACGAACATTATTTATTTACCTGTCACTCCACACTCTGGGTCAAGTCGCCCAAATCCGCCCTGGATATCCGATTGAGCCACAGTAGTCGATGTTGTGTACTCGGTGTTTTTGTTTTCTCACACTGATTTTATATTACGGCTGGCAGACGATAGAATGAACGTTGGTCTCGACCACAACCCACAATTAAGCAAGTTTATCCCATCGTTAAATTGAGTGGTCCGGAGTTTTGCTTCACTGATCACGCTAAAACAACGAAAACCGGCTGCAGCTGCCACCCAAGATGGCGATTGTGAAGCGCGGTCACGTGACCGCGATGTCATTAGAAAACCCCCCATTGTGCCAGAGACATTTACCCCTATCATTGGCAGTGTATGACTGTATTTCAGCCTGTTTGTATAATTTTATACCTGTCTGGATTGAAAAAACTCTGGTGTATATTCTTGTTTTTAAATTCATTTAAGTTGCATTCAGCTCTGGAAAAAGAAATAGTTGAAATTTGTGATTAAAAGGCCTAAATTAATGACATTCATCCCAATGACGGGTTTATGTAAACGTTTGAGCGCCACACGGTATTTTATTTGCTATCTGTAATTCTTCTTTTTTTCGTTCCATAGGGTGTCATCGACTATATTTTCTACTCCAAGCCTCAACTGAACGTGCTGGGCATCTTGGGCCCCCTGGACCCTCATTGGCTCGTAGAGAACAATGTCAGCGGCTGCCCACACCCCCACATCCCCTCTGACCACTTCTCTCTCTATGCTCAGCTGGAGCTGCTCCTGCCCAGTGTACCCTCCCAGGTCAATGGGCTTCACCTGCCTGCACGCAGGTAGTGAGACCCTGCCATGCCACCAGGGGGAGCTGCAACCACAGCTTCCCCCTCCACCAGCTCTTCTCTCCGCAACCTCTGGAGGAGAAAGACCGGAAAACAACACAACCTGTAAAATAATCGTACAGTGAGGTCTGGCTGACAGGGATTTCGTATAAAATGTTATAGATATTCTATATTTTTCTTTTTTTTTTTCCTTTCTGTTTTTCTTTTTACGTCCTTTTTTAACTGCTTGGTTCAGTCCTCTGTATGTATCACGTGTTTTGGACTCCCTGTTCTTATCCGGTTCACAAACCCCTGCTTGCTTTATTTTTTTGTCTTTTAACTAGAGGGGATGGTAGCTCCTTCGGATTCATCACATGAGTCTCTGTGTGGTTCATTGGGGAAGCTTGAAAGCAGCTGAGTGGGTGACATTTAGCTGAGAAGCTGCAGAGCTGTCTGTCTGTCTGTCTGTCTGTCTGTCCCTGTATAAATTTAAAACCAGCAAAGACAGCAGACTTGTCTGTCTCAGTCGTCAATGTTTGGCTCATGCTCGTTATCCATCTGTACTCCGGGCAGCCGGCGTAAATTCTCAGTCTTTGTAAGATGTGTACATTTGTAAGTCGGGTCGAAGCAGCTTTTTATCGCTATAGATGAGTATCCCAGCAAGCGGATGCACTGCAGCTGATCCGAGAGGATGTTTTCTGCTGTCATTCTGTGGTGCTCAGGCCTTCTGGTGTGGTCACGGCCTCCTGCGGTGCTACAAGATAGTTCACACCCCTGACCCCTGGTCCTGGTGCATTAGAAGCAGAATCGTGTGACATCGGCAGTTCAAAAACAGAGAAAAAGTGAGAAACTGAGCAGCTACCATCCTTTTTGCAGACAGTTCCATCCCTGGCTTGTATAGTTGTTATGCTAGTCATGCGCTTAAGAGCTCATCTGGCCCGAGTATCACCTTTTTTAGAGTAAGGAGCGAGGGAGTTAGGCTGATTGGCAAAGCAGCGGGAGGGAGGGGGGCCTTTCACAAACCTTTTTCATTGCCGTCATTGGCTTTTTGCCAGAGAGAGCGAAAAATGGCTGACTAGTAAAACCAGCATTCCTCTCACTATCAGGAGATGACCTCCAACTTCACTCATGCAAGCTGTCTCACACACACAGAGGTAATTTGCAGGCAGATGTGTAGCACTGTCTCCAAGGCCAGTAGTGACCTTCCCCCCAGCCATAAGTTCACACACAGAAGCAGTGATTTTTTTCACAAGTGTTTGTACAGAATAGAAATCTAGACTCAGTCTTTACATGATTGTATATGAACCACAAAAAGACCTGTTTTCTGGCATTTTTTTTGTACGAAGAGTAAATTATGGTCAGATTAAGAAAAAAAGATTGTATTGTAAACTATGGCTAAATTTTTATCCAGTTAATGTTAAGATGAATTAATATTACCAGCTTGTACAAAAGACGTAAGAGGAGGCTGCTCGCGGCGTTCGTTGTCACTTCTTTGCACTCCCAAGAGATTAACTGTAATCCATTAGGATTGTTTTGGTTGATTTGCTCTGTTGTAAATAGACAGTCAATTTTTACCTGTTGCTTTCTGCCCATTAACAAAGCCAATGATCCAGACTGCTGCCGATGGTCTCGACGATGGGACACGCAGCGCCAATTCGCATCTGTTCATCTGGCTCCACAGCGAAGCGCAAAACGACACAACGTGGAGAAGTCCCGCGCGTACGCCTCGTACTCACTGTAGCAGTTGATGTTGTCTTGCACTATTTACATGCAACAAACACCCGAGCAGCCTCCTCTCCTTTTATTTTTAAATACTGTTGAGACATTTGTGAAGATTTTATGTCCTTTTTTTTTTTTTTTTTTTTTGTTAATGTTTATTTCCTTTTTTTATGAGATATGACAATGTAATGATGATGTTTATATCCTTCCTCTTCATTGAGCTCTCTAGTAATCAGGTATGCTTTCTCCACCAGGCAGGGTTGTCTTTATAAATTCACTCGGATTGCTTTTGCCCCCAGATTACCTAATCTCCTTAGCTTCCTTCTTGGCCACAAATACCCCCGAGCTTATCCATCACTCCCATCATAAAACACCCAACCTCAGACTTTTTCTGCTACACTTCTCAAACCATTTTTTGAACCTCTTGCCCCACTATTTTGTTTTGTAAAGATTTTCGACCCATGTCATTGCAGCTATAGTGCCATTTGTGGACCACCCCTGCCGCTTGCCTTTGCATTGGAAAGGGTTGGAAGAGCCCATTTGTTCCCTGCTTTTTACTGCTGTTTCTGTCAAAAAGGCCAGGCTGTCAAGTTTCTATTAATCAGATTTGTTGCGTCTGTGGGGTTAATTGAAATGCACTTAAACAATTCGGATGCAGCTCTTATTATTCTCCAAAAAGAACTTAGCATGTTGAAGAAGCAAGGAAATGGGTGTCAACTTTAGTCCCTGTCTCGTACCTTCTGTCTTTCCTCTCCTGCAGTGAAAATCGATGTGTCCTAATTGATTTTTCTATCCTGAATGGCATTAGTATTGTAGTAGATTTAAAGGGTAGCTTCTCTTTATTTTGTTTGTTTTTTTGTAAAGTGTGAATAAAAGATGTATTTCTTGTTTTCTTTCTAAAAAGAGAAGTTTTGGTGTTAATGTGTAAATCATGATTTCTACAATGATGATGATCTGCTGCATTGTTTTTACCTTTTCTTATCCCTTCCACCACAAACCAAATCCTCTGTCGAAATCATGACACATTGTGTCGATGGATTGATTGGACAGGTCAAATGTTCCTGGAGATGCTTCACAAAAGGAAGTAACCAGAAGATCCCACCTTTTTCTTTTTTCTTTTTCTCCGTTTTAAGTTTCCACTTTACTTTGGATGCTTCTTAGCACTAGCTGGAGAGTGCTGGTGTCCGTAGGTTAGGACAGCAGAGCTGTCTCACTAGTGGCTGCAGTTCAGTACTAGCAAATACGTTTTTGACGGGTGTTTAAAAAAAAATAAAACCTCAAAAAAAAAAAAAAAATGTGTTTGTACGGCAAAGCTAACAATGTGCCGTTAGACCGGTCCTGTGATTTTATTTTTTCTGTACTACCAGTCCCATCCCATTCTGATTTCATGCTTTACAAGTGGTTCAATCTGTTAGACTAGCTAGTGATGGTGTCGAAATCTGTTTTTGTTTCTTTGTTACTTCTCTTCCTTGTTTCCTCTGAATATCTGTCAAATTAGAGCTGAATTTTGTCACCAGTGGGTCATCAAGTTGCAAGCTTTTTATTTGTTCAGGCTGATTTAGCTTAGTGATTTTTGTTCTGTTTTTTTTCCTCCTCCTGGCTGCATCTTTTTGTAATGGTGCAAACCAAAGCTGCTTGTAGTACAGTTCTGTTGTAGAGACCAATCTTACACCAGACGACCTTTTTTATGTCTGTCATTTTGGGGAAAAAACAAACCGCCGTCTTCATGCAAAGTAGGGCTGTTGTTTCTTTTTTCTGATCCCATTTAGTTTCTTGTTCCTTCCATCAGCTAAACTTGGCAATAATAACCAGAAACATTCACATTCAGCCATTTTTGTTAACCCTTTTAAAATGTAGCCGTTGCACCCTTCAAACCGTTTCACCCACCTTAAATCTTCTTACCTCCATTGTTACCTGGACCTCCAACTCCCCCTCGCTTTTATCATCCATTTTGTATATTTGCTCATCTCTTCCTTGCCAATTTTAGTGGTAGTTGTTCAATGATCAGGATTGTCTATCTGTAGTCAGCTGAGTACATATATTGATCTGTGTCACTGTGTTTATGCACTGGACCAACTATTGTTTACCATTCATAAAATACCAGCAAAAAAAAAAAGGAAAAAAAAAGATGAACACTTGCACAATGTTGTAGAATGTCCATTAACCCAGATGAGAAATCAAGGCAGCTGTTTTCAAATCAACACATACTGTTTAAAACTGAAACTGAATGGTAAACAATGCTTTCTCTTGTATCCTTTAGCCGTCCTTTTTATTCTCTTTGGACTAGTTTTATTCTTTTATTATATATTTTTCTTTTGACTACAGGTTCTGCTTGTTTCCTTTACACCTACCTATGTATTTTCCTACTTCTGGTTGAAAAATAAATTCTGTATTATCTGTTTCAAGCTGTGTCACCTCTTATTCTTTGCAATGGATATTGAAAATAAATTCTATATCTGTTCTCCTTGTCTTGCCTGCGTTTTCATCTTTTTGATTCCTCCGAGGCTTATTTTCTCAATGGATGCCTTATGTTATCATTGCAGAACTGATTTTTGTTTAATTAGGCTTTTTAATCCATAAATCCTTCATTTTTAATTTGTAAATATTTGTAGGAAATGCTCAACTACCAGTTTGAAGCTTGCATACAGTGTATTGCAAAAATATTTGTAAAGTTCATATTTGTCATGTCGGAAACATAAACTTCAATATTTTTTCTTATTGGACTTTTATATCACAACATAATGTAGCTTATTGTTGTGAAGTGGAAAGACATGGACAAGTCTTTAGCAAATAGAAATCTGGAAAAGGCTGCTTGCATTTGTATTTAACCCACCTGAGTAAATACTGTGTTTTGTAGGACCACCTTTTGCTGAAATCCTAGCAGCAGGTCTTTTGGGGTATGTCTCCAACACCTCTAGAGATTTCTTCCACATACACAACTTAAAAAGTTAGGTGTTTTTGGGTGAAATTTCAGGATGAACCATCATTAATCTAGTCATTGTGCCCCTGCATGAACAACACAGACCTAGTTTCATCTTCATGGATGACAATGCTCCAACTCATCGACATTGGACCATTAGGGAAAGGCTGCTGGAGGTTAGGGTACCGCGAATGGAGTGGCCTGCACTTTCTCCAGACCTGAATCCCATAGAAAACCTATGGGATCAGCTGAGTCTAGAGGCTCGTAACTCTGCACCTCAGAACCTCACTGACCTGAGGTGCAGAACCTCAGGTCAGTGAGGTTCTGAGGTGCAGAGTTATGTGCCTCTCAACCTCTGACCTAAGGGCCACCCTACTAGAAGAGTGGGATGCCATGGCTCCGCAGACAGTCGACTTGTGAACAGCATGAAATGTCGTCAAGCTGTAATTGACGCTCAAGAGCACATTATTGAGACAATAATATTTTTGTTGTGGTATACCCACCACTGTTGTTGGCTTTGTCTTAATAAATTGATTAAATGAGCTTATCAAAACTGCATGGGACTGCTTTGGGATTAATAAAGTTTTTTTTTTTTTTTATTGAATTGTATGTTTCCCATAAATTTTACCCGTTAGCCAAATATCCCTAATTTTTTGTGAGTAGTGTTTTTGCTTTACCTACAAACAGAACATCTTAGCTTTCTTCTTTCTCCTCTTCCATAAAAAGCAACTTGCATTTCAAACACAAAGTCTGTGACTCTTTCTAAAATTGATATTTGTTGGCTCCACGGTACGACTTACGGCAGGAAGGGCGTGGTGACTGAGCGTGCCTGAAACAGGTTGTGATCTATAACATATTTCCATATTTTCTCTTAACTTTTATTCAATTTAAAAATATTTGGACACTGGTTCCCCCCTCTGGCTTGAAGTCTTTTAAAAAGATACTAAACATCAGCAGAGCCTGACCTTTATTTTTTTTTTCCTGAGCTTTAACGACAATGACATGTTGACCAAACACTTTAGATCTTTAGGAGGCTGGGAATGATTTCTTTGAGATATCTTTGATATATTTCTTGTCACATGGTGGAGCCAGAGGATCAGCTTTAGAGGAGCAGCAGGATCTGGTCTGCAAACACGTCGCCCTCCGATAGAGCTGACCTTTTCACACTGCCAGGTATAAAACAGTGAGATCTTTTCTCCTTTAACAAACTAAAAATGTTTTCCATCAGAAAATGAGCTCATGCTGACATCTAGGTTAAAGAAAGCATAACAGGATGTTAATTCTGCATGCATGGTGCAGAATTCAGTTTTCTGTGCACAATTTAATCTGTATCACAGATGAATTTGGTGATTTAATTAAGATAATTTTTTATTGCTTGATTTAGCTTGTCAGATGTGACAAGCTATTATTCTCTGCTTTGCATCGTTTCAGAGAAGTTGCTGACTTTCAGCCTAATGTTCAGACAAAGTAAACTTTTAAAATGTCATGCTGAGCACTTACAAGTTATCCTCTTTAATTAACAAATAAACCTCCTGATCTTGGTCGGTATATTCCCTATACTCCCTAAAAGTTTCTTGCTTTCCTCCTTTCATCCACAGTAACTCTTGTTGTGCTGGTCGAGTGCAGCCTGAACAAACTGCTGGCTTAGGAGCTACATTGGCGTGTGTGTGCCATAGCGGCAGAGATATAAGACCCGTGTGTATGTGTGCATTCAACTGTGTAGTTCAGTGAATGATTCGAACACTTTGCATGTCTATCATTTAGGTGAAACGGGAGATGGACAGATGGATTGGAGCTTTGTCTGTAGTAACCTGGGTGTTGCTGCCGTCTGTTTTGGTGAAGAAAGAGCTTAGGCAAAAAGCAAAGCTCTGGATTTACCATCTGAGTTCTGACCCCTACTTATGGTTAAGAGAAATGCAGAATGAAGGAAATAACACAATTCTACATACAAGCAGCAGAAATGAACTTACACATATACCCACCCATATAGGGTGGCCAGAGATAGGGTGAAGAGCTCCTTCATCTGGGGCGAGCTCGAAGTAGAGCTATTGCTTTGGCATCTGACCAGGTACTATATATTCCATCTCACCTGGGAACGTATTGGGATCCCCTACAATAAGCTGGGGGATGTTGCCAGGGTGAGGGATGTCCGAGTTTCCCTCCTGGAGCTGCTACTCTCACGACCCGATCTTGGATAAGCAGAAGACGATGGATGGATGGATGGATGGATGGATGGATGGATGGATGGATGGACGGACGGTAAATACTAGTGTCCTTCACAAAAATCTTAAACATGTAACCCTCTGTAAAGCTTCAACCTGCTGCAAATAGATTCTGCCTCATCTTATTTGTGTTTATAGCTCTCCTCAAAACATTTTAACTGACTCCAAGTCCAAATAACCATAGGATTCTTTAAGTTGTTCTGCTTGATGTTTGCTTTACATCAACAAATCACCCAAGACTTTCACATTTCAATCTGTGGTCATAATTGCTTTGAGAAGACTCATATCCTACAGCATCATAAACCTTCCACCGTGTAACTAAGCTGCCACATTGCATTACAAAGAGCTCTATTTTGTTTACTCTGTTCACATGATGATAAAGAAAGCAGTGCAGTTCAGATATACAGATTTTGCTTATAATTTAATAATACTGTTGGGCTTTTTATTCAGAGACACGTTGCACAGAGTTTTACTTCATTTTTTAATTAGATTTTATAATTTGCTATTTGGTACATTGGTAGAAATAATTATGCCCCTTTGGTAGATATGAAGCCTGATGGCCCTGGGCCTACAGCAATGTTCAACGTAGCTGTTTTATCAGAGGGTGAGTTTTAGAAACGATGAGAGGAACAACATTCTGATCAAGCTGTTCCTGTTCTCTTTCTTACCCACAACCTGAACTCTATGACATAATTTTCTAAAGGATAACTGATAAGCCCGACCCTTAATGTCCAAGCAGGTCCTTTTATGATTGGGTTCCTTCTTTTGGAAAATAACAGATAGGACAACCTCTTTTAGTTTATTTTTTTTAAAGCTCTGGAAGTTTTATTGAAATAATCTGATGATTACAATTTACTGTATTAAAGAATTTAGGCTGTCACCATATAAACTATTTAATATTACAGCAGCTTTGGTTTTTGCTCTTTCCACATTTGATACATATTTCTTATAGACTAACACAATGGCATGACATGTAGTTTGTATTATATCTATTATCAGTCTGTATAAAAGATATCACTGTGAAAAACAGATCAGAGAACATGTGAGATAGTGTTGTTTTATGCAAATTATTATGTTTTTAGTAAAAGAGGTCAAATATTTGTTAAAATTATTTCCACTTGTTAAAGGCAACATCTCAAACACGGAGCCTCCTTGTGTGGCATCAGGGGAAAATGAAAGGAAATCACCAAAGATACCAGGAAGAGACCTGTAGACCCTCACAAGTCTGGTTCACATGCCCGCAGGTGCCACCTTCATCTGTTCAAACAACACAAGTATGAATGTACAGCCATCATGTGACAGCGAGAGACAAACTAAAGAATGGTTCACTTTGAGAGGATGAAGTGAAAATATTTCACAGCATACAAGCCTGGGTCTTTGTGGAAACAGGAAGTTGTACAGTCTGTTAACATGTCTCTTTTCATCAGTCAAGTGCTGCCATGAAAAACAGACAGGAGAATTCTGTGTGCGATCAACCTCTAATCTGTGCAGTATCTACTTGTTTTTATTTTTCTCTCGAACCTTAACGAGAAGAACATTTTGCAGACGTTAACTCCAATGCTTAAGTGTTGCAGCTGCGTCCTTCAAATTAGTGCCGTTAACAGACCTTCAAGGAAGTGAGCCACCATCTCTCCTCCCTCAGCGATGTGCACAATAAAGAAGAAAGGAAACAAATCCAAGAAACGCAAGCAGACCTTTACCAGATGCCCACAGGAGAGATTTGGAATCATGAGACTTAAACCGCTCTGCAAAGCAACATAAATGTTAGTGTGGAGTTCTGGTTTTAGCTCGTTACACAGAGTAAATTAAACTTTATTATTTAACAGAACCTGTACGCAGAGAGCCACATTGTTTCCCATAATTCTCTTGAAATTGACTGTGACATTGCATGCAATTCCCACCTTGGATGGAAACAGAGGGGCTTAAAACCATGCTGTTTTCATTCTGTGGAATTAATCTGTTTTAAATGGGAACTCGGAAGTTGGAAGACAATATCAAGAGCTTTCCAAGAGGCAGCTGTTCTTCTGAGGCCACGAACTGTTTCTTATTTTAAATAAAAAAATTTAACACGGGCCAAATGTGGTTCTGCGTCAGTGTGTGAAGTTTGCTGATGATTTTAAACAAAACAAAAGAAAAACAGACCTTTCTTTACTCTGCCTTTCTGGTGTTGACGTGGCATCAGACACTATAAAGTTCTGCGCACTGTTGCTATCTCTCCTCTTGTTTCTTTTCTTGGATCTCCTTTTTTTACTCCTCCCTTCTTCAACCATTGTTTTTAAAGTAAATTCCTCCAAAATTCCAGCTGGGTGTTTCTGCAGTGTCCTGTGATGACTACTAGGCCCGTTTCCTGTGTGATGTTCAGCCAATTCCTTCCTACACTCCCTCATTAAACTACTTGGGGCTCCGTGCTTGCGGATTCAAGCTGTAAAGACTCAGAAACAGCCACATAAACTATAGCTATGCATGTTTTACTGGGCCTAGGATGATCCAGACACATTGCTAACACAGAGGGATTCTGGCTGAAAAGGTTCCTGAGGTTTTTTATTGAGTGAAGTTAACCTCTCTGTGCTCTGAAAGTAGAGAGACTGATGCAATCTGAAGCAAATCTGACCAAACATTTTACTACTGATGTATTTCACCTGATGATTTGCCTCGCTGTAAACACTACATGTTTGCACTTATGTGTGTATTTTTTTACCCAGTTAAAGATCTAGGGCATGGCTTTGTGCTATTAAAGTAAAACCTGCAAGCAGAAAAGGTGTTGCATTCATAATTTAATTTAATTTAATTGAATAAACTGTTTCCCTCTTTTTAGATATCATAAATGTCTAATGTGAACTTAATTGATTAAGAAGTCTTACTGTTAGCTGAATTTTCTTAAACAAATATACCATCGGCCCATTTTTTACACCAGCTTAATCCTATTGGGGTTGCAGGGGTGTTTACAGTATCTCCGGAGGTTAATAGGGGGGAGGCAGGGTATACCCTGGACGGGCTCAGAGCTCAGAGACAAACAGGAAAAACAACCGTGCATATGTGAACGCACGCACACTCCAAAAAAGGTGGGTAGTCTAAACTGCTGTTTGGTGCATAAGCACAAACAACAGTCAGAACCCGTCCCCCCACCTGTAGGCAGAAGGAGGCTACCCTGTTCACCGGGGTGAACCCCAACGTACAGGCACTGAGATGGGGGGCAACAAGTATGTCCACCCCAGCTCGGCGCCTCTCACCAAGGGCAACTCCAAATTGAAAGAGTGTCCAGCCCCTCTCAAGGACACTGGTTCCAGAGCCAGAGCCGTGCGTCGAGGTGAGCCCCACTATTTCTAGACGGAACCTCTCTACCTCGCACACCAACTCAGGCTCCTTCCCCACCAGAGAGGTGATATTCCACGTCCCAAGAGCCAGCTTCTGCAGCCAAGGATCAGACTGCCAAGGTCTCCGCCTTTGGCCGCCACTCATACCACATTGCACCCGACCCCTTTGGCCCCTCCCATGGGTGGTGAGCCCATCGGAAGGGGGGCCCACATTTCCTCTTTGGTCTGTGCCCGGCAGGGCTCCATGGGCAAAAGCCCGGCCACCGGGTGCT
>JAHUTI010030647.1:0-20217 GCA_036250305.1 Ataeniobius toweri | reverse complement strand
TTCTGCATGATGATTGGATGATCTGTCTGAGGCTGAATCCCTTTTTGATTGACAGCGAAATGAGCGAATCAGCGATCTTGAAATTGAGCTTCCCCTCCTTGAAAGACCAGCATCCGCCACTGATGTATATTTATAATAGGTGAACTCGGCTGATATACACAGAATGTACAAGCTCACACACAAACACACACACACACACACACACACACACACACACACACACGCACACCTGCAGACTATACCCATAGTCCTCTCTGCACAGTAGGGAGAAAACAGGTAGAACTTTTTGTAAACATTAAAAAAGTGAATAAGATGAAAATATAAAAGTTTTTGTCAACTAAAAATATTGATGCCAAAAGAATACTATCTTTGACGTCATCTGTTACCTCGATGAGATGTGAAGAAGATTTTACCCTTTCATTCCATGGTTCATTCTATGTTTTATATATCATGATAAAATAAGAACATTTTATTCTTTGCCAGTCTTAAAATGGGGTAAACAAACCTTCAAATGAACATAAACACTTAAAAGTTAAGTTGTACATGATGGAAAACACTTTCTTTGGCATTTAAATAAGGCTAATTATACGGCTAGTTATAGCACAACATGTTTGCTGTCTCAGCTGAGGCACAGAATTCAGTTTACACTGGATTCACCAATCAAAGTGGAACTCTTTTTGTGAGCTCATCATATTGTTTTGTCATTTTGATTGCTGAAGTTTCCTTTCCTCTATCCTTACAGAGCAGGTGACATTTGTTCCATTGGGAAGGTTCTGTTGTTCAGCATTCCACACCTGAGTTACAAAAAAGTACTTTCTCATGTTTAGCAGTTCATACTTCACATATAAGCTAGAGAGTATAATTGGTGCATTCACCAATAAAATCTATAAAACTCCATTGTTTTATGAATGGTTTGAGAGATAAGAAGCAGTAGCCCTACCCGTGAGAGAAGGTTTAATCTTTGACTGTCAACAAAAGCAATAAGATATTAGTCAGGAATATTCAATATCCTGTTGTTAACTGGGTATTAGAAAAACATTAACTCTAAGAAAGATTGGCTTATTCTGTAATTAAAAAAAACTTAGCTTCATGGATTTTCTGCTTAGGGATCTGTTGTCATTACAAAAGAAGAGAACAGACTAAATTGGAAAGCCTGTTAGCCGGTATGAAACAGACCTGATGGATGGTTGGAAGTGCTCTATATTGATAATTACACTTTAATATGACACTTGGACAGTTGCAGGAAGCCACCTGTTGAATCAAGGGTTTCATGTCATTTTTATGTATCTTGAAATGTTGAGATGCTGTTTTCAACATATATTTCCATTTTCATTTTTTCTTTGTTGAATTAATCATGATATGTGTAGCTGTGTGGATTTGTGCATTTGAGGTTAGTTTTCTATTATTTTTGAACCTGGTAAAAGGCCAGGGCCCGTATTCACAAATAATCCTAAGACTAAAAGTAGCTCCTAGTGTCGTCATTCTAAAAAATCTTAGAATATCTTGGCTCCTGATATTTTTCTTACAATTATCCCTCTGTAAGATAAAAGTTATTCATGAAGCATCTTAGGCTTTAAGAGAGCTCCTAAAGTGAGGAGATGTTAAATTAAATGGTTTAGGCGGCAGGGCAGGTTAAAGGTGCACCTCTACTAAGGTAATATTAGGAAGGATAAATAAATAATAGAAACAATAATAAATAACCATGAATAAAAAGTGAGTAAAATTACAAACAATATAAAAACTTTTAATATTTACAGACTGTAAAATGCTTTCAAAAAATAAATTTGGAAAAAATGAAAAAAAACTCAAAAATATATACATATATTAATACAAATTGCAAACTGAGATGAAGTACAATTATCTAAGCACTATATACATAGAAGGAAAATGTAAATGAGGTGAATAAGTATTTGTTGTATTGTTCATGATAATGTCAGCAGCCTCACCCTAAATAGTCATCTCCAACGCTCCCCGTCCGTGGAGAAGTTCTCTGGTGCTGCTATCTCCTCTCTAGCTTCTGAATGCAGCAGGAACCAGAGCTGCTCACATTCCAGGCTGGTGCTGAAAGCAGAGGGAACGACGCATTGATCTACTGGGAATGTCTGTTGGTTCCCACCGTGATCCCAGGACCAAATCTACCTTTAACACTCCTCTCTTCTCCTCCACCAGCAGGCTCTGCTCCTCTGTTCACTTTGCTTTTTTCCACCTTTTTTCTCTGTTATGTCTTGGTCATTTTACCAAAAAAAAACTTGTTATACAAGCAGGAGATCACAGTAAAATGCTGAATTTTAATTTTAATATGAAATTAATGAATATGAAATAGATGCAGTATGATAAAGACCATCATGGTGAGTAAACATAATAATGATCAAAATAATGATCAGTATGTTAATAAAATACGTTCAAACATGTTGATGCTGTGTGACAATTAACTTAATTTTGCTAAGTTTTTTCATCATGATTTACACATTTCTGAGTCCAGTCTAAATTCTATCAAAGGTTAATTTCTCTCCGTTGATTACTAGGAGCACATTTGCTTTATTTTTATTTATTTTTTGTCATTTGCAACTACCAGTCAGACCTCTTAGAAGACAGTGTCACATCTAGCAATGAGGTCAACCACACCTCCTCACTAAAATAAGAATTTCTGTCTTCTCCTTGCTAAGAATACGGGCTCAGTTCATTTAAACATAAAAGCCCTACATTTGACAGAGGATGTACTTTCTCTTTATCCTGACAGTAAAAATTATTTTTATCATCTTTATATGTTGGTAATTTACAGCATCAATGTGTCAGAAATAAAAAAAAAAACAATAAAAAAATTACTTTGGGTTTGTTCTTGGTGTATAACTTGGTGTATTCATAGTTTACTCATGTTTCATCAGCTTTACTAACACTTTGTAAAAGAAAGCTGCAATGGTTCCTCTAGCCCATTTTGACACCTTTCCAGTAGAAAATAAAAGGAAGTAAAAATGGGAAATGGAGTTAGAAACTGCATTTGAACATTGATATGTGATATTAGATAATCTAGCTCCTCAAGTATTAGGAATGAGATCAATTAACGTTATGATGTTGCAAGCTCACAAGAAGATAACTGTTAATTGGCTGAAGCCTCACCCACCTGCTTCAGAACAATGGATTCAAAGACTGAAGGATGTGAATGGGATGGAAAATACAACCACAAGCTTACAATTTTCCACGAACATTCATATAGAAAGATGGTATTTCTGTAACAGCTTTTTTGAGAATGTGAACAGATTGTAAAGCTTGACTGTAATGTTCGTCTGTACTCCCGGGAACTGATGGTGGCTGTAGAGATAGTATGCATATATGCTGTGATGGACCTAATGTCAAAAAAACATTCTAATGTTAAAAAAAATGTACTGACAATAAAAACTTAAATTATTGATGCTGACATTAATTCATTTTAAACTTGTTTAAACAGGAATTAAGATTCCTGATGTCCTCACACTGTCATCTCTCTTTATGACAATAATTAATGAATCTGTTCCTCATTTGTGCTTCTTCAGATCAAGCTGCAAATGAAGATAAGGAGCAGCGCGACAGCAACGCCCAGAAGGATTTGGCTGTAATAGCAGGTCTGTTTTCCCTCTTTTCTGGATCTTTTTTTCTTGTCGTTAATTGAAAATGAGTCCCAGCTGTTTGTTTGTTATTCTCCTTTCCACAGTCCTAATGTTCTTGTCTCATTGTCCGATAACTGTACTCCAGCTCCTTTTCAATCTGGCTCCTTACAGTGTTTTGGTTCATGGTGTGCTTTGTGATTAGGAAATAAAAAGGCCTCTCTTTAGATTTTAACAGTAGAAACAATCAGAAAAACACTTCAGATCTAAATCTAACCACAGTCACTCTGAGCTAATCAACAGGAGCCTAAAAAAGGCTCAGTGGTACATTCTATCATCACTGCAGTATTCAAAACAAACACAAGTTGAACTTTATCTTTGCATCTGACAACCTGAGAGGATGCTTGTCAGGTTTAGATAAAAGCTGCAGTTTGTCATCTGCCATAAGTTCACCGGGAAGATGAGATTCACTTTAATATTACAGAGCAATCAGTCAGGCTGAAAGAAAAGACAAGCAGCAGAACAATGAAGTCATACCTTCTTGCTTTTTTACAACTCTGCTAATTACCACATCACACAGTATTCACAATCATTAATCAAACGTTACTCTTTAGATCTAATTTTACTGTTGAGCAAATCCAGCACTCAGAATCAATCAACTCTTAGAGTTCCAAGACCAAGAAGAAAACAAAAAAGTGAAGCATTGCCTGAAAAACATAATGACAAACGCCACATCCATAAATTAATGGTTTCATTTGGCTCTAATTTAGTCCACATGAATATAAGCATGAGGTATGTCAATTATTTGGGCGCATGAGCACTGATGAAGAAAAACAGCTTACTGACATGTCCATTTAAAGACTTGGCCTCCTACTGTCTTGTGCACAATGTAAGTACGGTAAAAAAAAAAGCCTGACTGACAATGAAGTAAGTATCTAATTTAAGATTTCTTATTGACGTTGTACTAAAGGACTATTTGACTTGTTTTTATACAAATGTTGCTCTTGGCTGGTTGCTGGTCAGTCCTATCTGCAAATGAATCTCTTTACAGACAACAAATTAGGAATCTGCTGTCCAGATTTTCAATTTTTTAGGACTCTAGACAACATTAGATCAGATATAAAATAGTTTAAATGGATTAACAAAAAAACTTTATTATCTTTGTGAAGACAGGCAAAGAGCATTTGCAGTGCTTTTTAACATTAGGACACCCTTTGATTGAGACTTCCATGAGAACGGTTGTCCAGGTGGACATAGGAGAAGAAGAGCCTCAACCAAGGTGACATGACCTGCTACTGAAACCATGTTGTAAAGCAACCACCTAACCTCATGCTAGGCCACTAAGAGACCCCTATCAAACTGTCCTGGTAATGTTTTTAAATGCAGATAGCATTATCTTTGTTCACTGACCTTTCCTTACAGTTTTTACTAACTGTCAGAAACTGCGTGTAACACATCCCCTAATTTCTGTTGCTACCATGCAAATGAAAGTATTTACATATCCATTGCTGATCTGCATGTGTACCAAATTATGTCAAAACCAGACAATTATTTTCAGTTTATTAAGTGAGATTACAAAACTTACAAGACTCCATGCTGCTCAGTTGCTCTGATCCAGGTATTGTACAGCATGCAGGAATGAAATCCAAGAAGAAAAACTGAAAATATGAGCTTGGTGGACGGAAACCTTAATTTCACAGGGGAGATCTGACAGAGCTGTTCATCCTAAAAACCACAGTGGTTTTAACAGGTATACAGAAACCTAATGAACACAGATCAATAGCTGCTGCTTGATTCAGACCACTGGAAGCCACGTTGGCTGCCACAAGGTGTCTGCCTTGAAAAAACGAATGCAAGCACAAACACACAAACAAAAGAAGGCACCTCAAACTGTTGACATCCTAACCTCATCGACTCAGGTGGGAGATCTGAAAAAACTTTGTCCAAATGTTCTATTGATGCAGGGGTCACTGAGATAACCAGCAGCTTCTTTTCAAAAACACCACATTGCTGTATACAGAACAGGAAAACACAAGCTGAGATGTGTGTGTATGTGGCCCAGTGCAGTAAGGAGTGCTTCGACCTTTCAAAGCCACAGTGCAGTACAATAGTGACACCTTTGAACTGTATCAATACTGACCTCATTCTGTACATAAAAACAATTCTGTAAAGAGGCACTGGTGTCACCCCTCTAACAGGTCTGGGCAGTTTCAGAATTTATACCAGAATTATTTAACACTTTCTCTTTATGTCCCGCTTTTGAAAACTAATGGAACATTACATCCTGACGGGTGATCCTTTTCGTTAACAGCAAGTTTAGCTATAACTAAACAGCAGCTAACCCCTAATGACAGCCCTGTTTACTGTCTAACTTTTCTCTCAAACCCCCAGTCGGTCGTGGCAGATGGCCGCTCACACTGAGCCTGGTTCTGTTGGAGGTTTCTTCCTGATAAAAGGGAGTTTTTCTTCTCCACTGTCGCTACATGCATGCTCAGTATGAGGGATTGCTGCAAAGTCAACGCCAGTGACTGTCCACTGTCTCTACATGCTCATCCAGGAGGAGTGAATGCTACAAGTCACTGACTCAATGCAATCTGCTGGTTTTCCTTAGATAGAAAAACGTTTTATCCAATTTGAATAAATAACTGAATCTGACTGCACTGTTTGATAGTTAGGGTTAATTAGAATGTATGTACCTGACTTGAAATCTGTATGATTCGATTGAATGGACTTGGTAAAGTGCCTTGAGACAACATGTGTTGTGAATTGGCAATGTATAAATAAAATTGAATTGAATCGAATCAAATTGAATTGAATTAACTGGATGGGACTGGTGCAGTTCTCTTTCATAGAATTATGATCTAACTATGGCCTCCTACGTGATGTAATCAGAAGTTTAAATCTCATCACACCATGGCTGGCTCCAGTGACATCTATGTCAAAAGGGGCCTAGACCCGCGCCTTATAAATAGAGGTGACATGGCGTCAGTCATCATTCAAAAACCTCTTTTCGCTTCACTCTCAGAACCCACGACATGGTCACAGGGTGCTTGTTCCCAGCTATACAGTTGTCCGCGTATCTTACAGCACGAGCTAGCAGGGCCTCCCCATTTCTTAGTCGATTCTGGAAGGAGATGTGAACAAAGACGGGGTAGAGTCAGAGGAGTTGGAGCTCATGACGTCGGACAGTAAACCCATTGTCCTTGTTGACTGCACTGAGGCTGCTAAGCCTTTCTGCAGCGGAAGAATATAGCAAGCTCACTGCACTGTGTCTCCTGAACCTGGATATGCAGGACATGTGTACTACTCTTAATGTGTGGTCGCAAGGCTGAGTATTCTTTAGCTGGCTGTTCAGACGGAAGTTAACAAAATCTCCATTTGACGGGAAAATACTGCCAAAAGCTATGAAGACTAGAAATCATTTGCTGCCTGTTCTTATGAATCTCCTGAATAAAATTGCTGTGACGTGGAGAGACAAGCCTTACACCGAGTTCTCTGCTGGATTTTGAGAGAATGGAGGTTCAAGGCTTACGCCAGATGCCACCGGTGGAGCCAGTGGTTTTGATCCAACATCATCCAAAGCTATCACGGTCATCCAAACTTTCAAGACGGACTGCTCATGGTGTAACCTCACTGAGAAGTGCTGTAAGGCGACGGCCCTGTCCGTCCCCTCTTCTTCTATTTTGGAGTGGACACATTGTCTTGGGCTCACCAACGTGACGACCAAGTAGAAGGAGCTCCTCAACAGCCCAGTCATTCCCCAAGGTCACTATGCAGAAGAGATGTTCGGAGAAAAATAGGATTGGTGGGGTGCTAAACTCTGTCTTCTGAGAAAAGTGCATCATGCCACTGTTTCAGGTCCACGTCAAGCATATCCATTGACTCCTGTTCACCCCATCCCAAGGTGCCTAATGTCGCCCCTCCATCGCAGAGACAGTTGCACGGGAGGATGTTCAGACACAAAAACTCACCACAGAAACCCATTTTGGATCTCCGTCCCCCGAACCATTATCTGAAGAAATACAGATTTTGAATGCTGACTCAAAACTCTCTGCTGAGATTGGTATGAGCAGGTTACTGGTTCATTTCAGTCGACCTGAAAGATGCTTATTTTCATATACCGAATTATCCCCTACATCGGAAATGCTTGCATTTCAAATTCCAGGGGATAGCATGCGAGTATTTGGTTATACACTTCAGGTTGTAAAATGCACAGTGGCTCCACTGAGGGAAAAGGCCACCTACATAGACAACTAGCTTTCAGCTTCTCCAACCTTTTAGGAGGTGGGTCATCACACCAAGTGGTTGTGTGTCCAGGTGGTAGTGCACCTAGAGCACCTAGATTTTCAGATAAATGGGGAAAAGAGTGTTCTATGCATCATTTTAATGGGCTGACCCTGGACATTTTTTTTTCCAAGAGAAAGTGGAGGCCATGCAGTCAAGTCTAGCTCTGTTTCACACGGGAACTCAGTTACCCTGAAATAATTGCAAAGGCTGATAGTCCTGATGGCTTCCTCTGGGGTGGTAATACCATTCTGTTGCCTCTATAGGAAGATAGTCCAGTCATGGGTGTCATTTCAGAACCTGGACCCATGTCACGATGTCCACCACAGAGTAAAAATCTCTACAGTCTGCTCACTAGCTCTTTGTCAGTGTAAGAGCCCAGGCTTCCTGACTCAGGGGATCACTATGGGCACCATCTCTGCCTGAAAGTGGTCACCACAGATGCCTCTCTGGTAGACTGGGATGCTACTCTCGATGGAAGTTCCATGAATGTAAAAATTGGGGTCCTCCAATTTTCTCTCACATAAATTCTCTGGAGCTGATGGCTGTTTATCTAGCTTTAAAACATTTTCTCCCTTAGCTCAAAGAAGGAAATGTTTTGGTGAGAACAGACAATTCCCACCGTTACAATTACCACTTCCCAGGGACCTGCTGCCCCAGGTTCACAGGGAGACGTTTCAACCTTATCTACAGAGGCTGGCTCTGTGGGCTTGACCCCTGAGTAGCTAAATTTAAATACAGATGGACACTCTGTAAGTGTAATGAAAGAGAGCTTAATGTTATGAATATAACGACGGTTCTTTGATTAGCATAAGGTTCTTACCAGACCACCCTCCTTCGTGTGGAAGCGAGGAAGAGGGGAGCTTGTTTTTGAATAGCGACTGATGCTATGTCAGCCCTATTTATAGGGTGAGGATCTGGCCCCCTCCTGACATAAACGCCACAGGTGCCAGCCATTCAGGGGTGGTTTTATGATATTTAAGCTTCTCACACAATCAGGTATGAGGTGTTTTCCCTTATTTAAACAGTCGCTCACGCTAATCAGAGAACTGGGGTTAAATTTATACTCTTAAGTTCTGTCATAAGTACATACACAAGCTTAGCAATGACACATCGTTCGGTGTTTCTTGTAATAAGGTTGAAGTTTTAGGTTATGACACTGAGAACTCACACTACCAGATGTCAATCACTGCCTAAAACGAGACAAATCTATGCAAGCACTGTGTGCTAATGTCGACCCATCAGACTTAGGTGTTGTTGCTTATAGGGATGGGCCGAGATGAGAATTTCATGGTATAACCTTGATTAATAATACCACGCTTTAACATATAGAATCATTAGATCAAGTTAGAAATATATAACATGACCTTTTTACTTCTATCAAAAGCTGAAAAACAATGATTATTCAGGCTGCTCTTAAATAATATTATTACATGGTTGTTATACATGAAATACACTTAAGCAAAACTACTGAATAAAAGCGTTTTAAATGTGGTGTTTTTCAAGTGCTCATTGTTAGGCCCGAGCAGGAAGCCTGCAAGGGCCTATTGTAATTGTAGGATTTCTTCTTATTATTATTCCGGGGACTTTTGGCGGGGCAATATGGGGACTTTGTCAAGCCCCTAGATGCACACGCTTTTACCCAAAATTGTCCCCCGCGTGAAATTTTCGTTCTTTAATGTCGTCGTCAGTAGGCGTGGCCAAACCACTTAGCCACGCCCTCAAACGTAAGATAGGCCAAACCGTAAGTCGTAGAGATCTGAAATTTGGCACACTGATAGAGCTCCTCAAAGCAAGAAAAAAAGTCTCTTGGGGGTATGCCCTAAAACGCACAGGAAGTCGGCCATTTTGGGTACAAGGCCAATTTTCGGCCGTTTTTCACTTTTACTCACCTCGAATTTTAACAAATTCCTCCTAGGGATTTTCAGCTATCGGCTTCATATTTGGTCAATATGCAGTTAAGGCATGGGGGATTAAAAGTTATCAAAATCCTGAGTTTTCGGCCATGTTTAGGGGGCGTGGCCAGGGCACGAACTTGGCATTCGCGCCCAAACTAAAAATATGCAATAACTTTCCCAAAAAAACGCCAAACCACACCAAAGTTGGCATGAAGGAGAACATTCGGGTTCCCGACGATCCTATGGGGTCATATGCTGACATCACTTCCTGTTTTCCCTGCAGTAAGGCTGCAAGGGCCTATCGTAATCGTAGGATTTCTTATTCTTTTTTCCGTTGCGTCTTTGCGGGACAATTTGGGGACTTTGCGATGCACCAAAACGCGTAAGATTTTACACAAAATTGTCCGCCGCGTGAAATTCTTGTTCCTTAATGTCGTCGTCGGTGGGCGTGGCCTAACCTCTTAGCCACGCCCCCAAACGTGAGATAGGCCGAACCGTAAGTCGTAGAAATCTGAAATTTGGCACACTGCTAGAGCTCCACAAACAAAAAAAAAAGTATCTTGGGGGTATGCCCTAAAATGCACAGGAAGTCGGCCATTTTGGGTCAAAGGCCAATTTTTGACCGTTTTTCACTTTTAATCACCTCGAACTTTAACAAACTCCTCCTAGGGATTTTGAGCTATCAGCTTCACATTTGGTCTATATGCAGTTAAGGCATGGGGGATTAAAAGTTATCAAAATCATGAGTTTTCAGCCATGTTTAAGGGACGTGGCCGGGGCACGAAAATGGCGTTCGCGCTCAAAGTGAAAAAATGCAATAACTTTCCCAAAGAAATGCCAAATCACACCAAGTTGGCATGAAGGAGGACCTTCGGGTTCCCGACGATCCTATGGGGTCATATGCTGACATCATCAAAGCCACGCCCCCTGAGAACAGGAAGTAACTTTTTTTACTGGGAAAGGTCGCTATCTGGTTGTCTACACTCAATCAACTTGAAACTGTGTCAGGTGACTGATAACTAGTGGGATGAATATTTTTTTGTGTGTGTTTTTTTTTAAGTGGTAGCTTTTTAAAACAGGTATAGCACAATCAGGCTCATCCATAGTTAGGTAATAATATTCAAATCAATTACTGTGTTTCTAATGAGTCGTTTTTCGAAGGTATCCTTATGAAGAATGTTTTGTATGGACCTCTCTACAGCTTGAAGAGGGTATATTGTTTTTCAGGGTATTTCAATCAAGTGACATTAACTCTTTATCAACATTAACAATAACTAGTGATCAGGTGGTTCAGATCCTTCATTCCCAGGAGGGCTCACAACAACAACAAAATAGATGGATTTGTTCAACTAAATTTAATTAGTAACTGAAATCATTACAATATCCAACTTTTAACTGTTATCATAAACAAAACCTCAAAGTAATTTGAGTTACACCAAGTTTTAATGTGATGATACAAATTAGTAATGTAACATGTGGCTAAAGATGCATTTGTGTGCAACATACTTTCTGTTTGAGTGAATTGATCTGAAAGTACCCAAGTCTGCCACATGAAAGGAGCTGGTCAGAATCATTAAGAGAGAAAATACTAATGCTTCAAATATTCCTTTTTCAAGAAGGAAGATAATTTTGGTCAGCCATATATCATACAGCAACACTGTTATAAAACTTATGATATGTCATAATATCATTTCAATCTGAAAAGACTCAAAAAGAAAAGGGATGGCAATTAGAAATGTTTTAATGATGTGAAATTACATGGATATTTCTTTGGCGATCGGACCTGGGAGGAAGACATGAATGCTGATAATGACATGAGCTAAGATTAACATTTGTAAGGTTTAGATTTAGAGATGTCTTCCCCCCAAAATAAGGGCCGAGGCCGAGACGAGGCCTAATTGAGTACTAATGGGGGCATCTATCAGGAAAGTAGAATGAAAATAAGAAAGGAAAAGAAAAACGAAAGCCGCGGGAAGGATTAAAGCAGAGAAAAAGAAGGGCGAAACAAAAAGAAAAGTACTTTTCGAAGAACATAGGTGAGCTAGAGTGAGGGAGAAAATTAGACATGACTGGCAGGTGCTGAAGGAAGAGTCCTGCAAAACGGAAACATGACGATTGAACTAAGCCAATGATGGATAAAGGCCAACCACCACCAGGAATTGAAGGGAGCTCTTACCTGAGAACTGAGAAAACATTGAGCAGATAGAACAGAGTGGAAATCCGGGCAAACATAGGAAGAGAAGGATGAAGAAGACCAACGACCCAATTGCTGGAGAGCGGCTGAGGGAGAGACATTGGGTCGCTGCAGTAGTTGCTGCTTCTATTCTGGCTGGGGGCATGATGCATTAAACTAAGGCCTGCCTAAAATATTTGAGGAACCAGGATGCGGACATGGGGCTCCTTCTAGCGTAAGAAATGGGGCATGCGAAGGAAAAGGATTTGAAAGTAAAAAAAGGTTAAACCTGATAACTAATAGAACGCGGGTTGATATTAGCAAGGATGAAGAGATGGGTCTCAACCAGACAGTCAGGAAGACTGATCCCTGGGATAAAATGCATTTGATTCCTCAAAGTATCTATTTTTCTCGAGAGAGAGAGGAAGGTGGACAAGGCCTGGTCCATTTGGCCAACAGAGGTGCTGCCTTTCGTTTTCAGTTTATTCAGAGGTTGCTCACAGGACCCACAGATCTGGTGTGGAGGAGTGTATCATGCTGTATTCTTCAGAGGTTTGGTGTCATAGGTTTGAATTTGTTTATGTTTCTGATGGACCCCAGCAAGAGTGTTTTCTCCGAGTGGTCATTTCCGAAGAAGGAGAGGCGACTGGAATCAAAATCATTAAACTGGCTGCTGCAGGAACCTGTGCTGTTTGGGAGAGTGCTGGACTGTCCTGTTTGGGGGAAAACAACTCTACCTGGACCACTTAACGCTGCAATAGTTTATTCCTTGAATAGAGTGGTAGAGCTGGCTGGACCATAGCTGGATAATCCTACTTGCTGCACAGTTGGGAATAAAATCTATTTGAGTTGTTGGTCAACTTTTGAATTACTGTAAACAAGGCGTAACCAACATGATTCCCTGTTCTGAGAATAGCTCACTGTAGTGCCAATCTCCACCCTCTCCGATGTCCAACTGGGGGCAACCACAATGGTTAGAAGAGTGTCAGCCATGACCAGGAACTTGGCCAATCAGCTGTACTGGGATCTGGAAAAGTGCAGGTGGTTTAGCATCCAGTGTAACGAGTCCGTGGATAGCAGCAGTACAGCGCTGATCTTTATCCAGATGGTGTTTGATGATTTCTCCACAAAAGAAGAACTTCTGACACTACTGCCCCTAAAGACAACTACTGGCAGAGTTGACATCTATAACGTTGTTGAAGGAGTTTTTCGTGGAGAAAAAGGTACCGTTGGAAAAGCTGGTATCAGTGACTACTGATGAGGCTCCTGCTATGATTGGCTGGCATACAGGATTCATCGCTTACTGTAAAGGTGACACAGAGTTCCCAAACGTTTTGCATTACCACTGCATCATTCACCAGCAGGCGTTATGTGCAAAGGTGATCGGCTTTGAGCATGTGATTACACTTGCTTCTGAAGATCATAAACAGCATCCGCTCCAGAGGTAAAGAGCACAGAACATTCAAGGTGCTATTGAAGGAGCTGTCAGCTAAATATGGTGACTTCTTTTTCAATAGAGGTTTGATAATTGCTGTTTTTAGGGCCTGGGGGAAAACACCTGACAAAAGGGATGAGTTTATTATTTGTGTTAGGACTTGTGCAGCGTAGGACCCCTGAATGCAGACAAGCAGGCAGCATGACGGTAAGTGAAAAGGTTTAATAAACAAAAAACAAAAACTCACTCACCGGAGAAGGCAGGAACCAAAACAATAAACAGGCAGGCAAGATAGGCAGGCAAGGCATGATCCAAAAAACAAGACATGAGCATAATAGAGACAACAAGACATGAGCATGATCCAGAAAATGTTTCTGCGATGTGTAACTGAACAGGTGTGTATTTATGGAGCGTGAACCAGGTGGAGCAAGGAGACAGATTAGCTTGGAGCAGGTGAACCGAATAAAATTAATTGGACAGAACACAACATGACAGGAGCAAAACAGAACTTCAAGGATACAAACTAATAGAAATATAACTAGAAAAACATGAAACTAAAGGATAACCAGATCCAAAAACCTAACTTGACAAAACATGAACAAGAAAAAGCTAAAGCATGACCAGGAAAATAATAAACAAAAACATGATTCAAAAACTGTGAGAAACATATAAGAAAAAAAACAGAAACCAAACAACCCCAGATCATAAAAATTTGAGTTAAGTCAGACGTTATGACAGGCAAAGTTTTCTTAAGGAAAGCTGTGGGTAAAACATCGAGACAGCATTAGCTGGAAGTAATCTGATCATAACATGGATGCACATCAATCGGACGCTAGTAGTGCTATAAAAACCTATCAACAACAGTTACCAGACATAATCTAGTACAAATAGCATCAATTGCGCTAACCAGGTGCACATCTAATTACTGTGGGTAGGAGTCAATAAGTGGACAATATTGGGTTTATGACTATGTGTGTACATGTTAAATAATATTTTAGCAAATAATTATCAGTTTTATCTGGTGCTTGTGATGGATGGGATGAAGATGGGAACTGCCAGGTTCTAGTAAAGAGGAGAACCACAGAGAAGCTTCATATATGTAGTGAAGGATGCAGCAGATTTGGTGTGACAGAGATTGATGCTAAGATGGAGGAGATGATCAGCTGCAGAGAACCCAACAGGGTTCGAGCACTTCTCCCCCAGTAAAATTGAAGCACTTTTCAAGCAGTTTTAAGATAAGTGTTCAAATGTTTTCAGCACCAAACTTCAGAGCAGTCTTTATTTCTCTGCATCTTTTCTTCATTGAGCTTTATAACCATGGCACAAAGCGGTCCCTATATGAAGGGAGCCTATTAACAATCTAAAATACTGTGCAACTGATTAAATTTCTGCAAATTTCTGCATTTTATAGTAATATGAAATGCACATATAGGCAGGAGGCCAAAAAACATCAGAGGCACAGCACACATGATGGAACATTGCCAAGCTACAACTAATGTTTGCATTTTTAAACAATTAGTTAACCACTTTTACTAGGGTTTCAATGATATGTTTTGCTGTTGCACATTTTACAGTACAGTAGATAACATAAACCCCTAGCTCAATCTATCCTTTAAACAATCAATTTACAATTTGCCTGCAAAGTTGTAAACTAGCTTAAATTTAAGATTACCCCTCACTACTATGGCTTACCACTCGAGATCGCTGACTCTCCCATCATAAAAAGAAGCAGGTCCTTCTTGCATATGTTGCCGGAACCTAATTGAGGATTTGGTCCTCATTTCAACCATGTTTTGTATCTAGTGTTTTCGAGCCAGCGATCATTGTAAATGGCAACCGCTGGGCATTCTGTATCTCCCGCTCAATGGATACGTGTGTGACTAGAAAAACACAGTTACATGGCCAAAGTAGGTCTGTTTCATAGCTACGCTAGAGGACACCAACGGTCCAGCGGCTGGTCTTTCTTTAGGTGATGTCTACTGCTCACATTTTAGAAAAATTTCTGCCTGAAATTACATTACAACTTAAATTACAACTTAAATTAATCAAGTATAGCTCCACAGTTATAAGGTCTACATGCAAACTTTTGATACCTGTGTAAAGATAAGACATGAAAGGATATGTTTCAAGTGCAACCACTATTGTAACTGTTACTATGTCTGATTTATTAATGCTTACACAGAGAAGAAATCCAATATTTTGAGCCTCGCCAATAGTTTTTTCAAACCTATTCATCTTCAACCTCATCTTCTGCACTACCTGTTCGCCCAGCACCACTGCAGTTTTTCATTACCCCCTGGATTTCACCAACGCTGTGGAACAAACATCCATTCACTGGACTCCGCTGTTAACAACCCCATCGACCACTCACCTTCCCCCTCATCACACATGATCTAGTAAGCTCCTTTCTTCTCCCCTTCTCCGTTCTCTGGATTCCCATTCTCACCGGTGTCTCTCTTTCAGAGCTCCCGGTCCTCCACGTCGCTGTTTCCCCCCGGACCAGACTCTCTGCTGCACATTACCCATTGTATTCAATAAATGGAGTTTAAACGAAAATTCAACATGGAAGACTCACCATCACCTCCAGCTTCATCTAATTACTCCTCAATGCGGCTCTGCTCCACCAATCAGCGTCAAGTCTGCATTTCTCCCCGGCCAATCATCCTTCAAGGCTCCGCTTTAAAAGATCTTCATCCATGGATCCCTCCGTTCTGCAGCCGAACGCTGACCCTCCTCCACCCCATCTCCACCATTTGGCCTTTAAACTCCTTCCAAATCTCCTCAGGCCTCCACTCCACCACCAGGATCGGATCTCGGGGGGAAGACATCTCTAAATCTAACCCTAAGATGTTCATTCAAGCGCATGTCATTCTCAGCATTCACGTCTTCCACTGGGGTCCGAGTGCCAAAGAAATAAACATTCACTAATAAACTTTTCTAATTGCATCCCTGTCTTCTCTTTGTGAGTCTTTCGAGGTTGAAATATCATTTAACTGATTCTGATTCTCCTGAAAGTTTTTCTGCATGTGGGTCAGAAGCCTTAACAAAACAATAACAGAACACTCAGGCCAAGCTGACCCAGTGGAAGCTCTCAGGAGAACCATCTCTGAACAGGCCGCCATCATCCAATTCCATGAATCCAGTCTCCGTTCCCTTTCTGAGCAGCAAACTCCCACAAATCATGTACTTGAGTGTTTAACTTCAGTTTTACAGTCCCTTTCTCCAACTAACAGTCAGAACCCACAATGACCTCAAGAGGGAGCAACCACCATGGTTACCAGCAACTACTTATCTTTTCCAACAACTTACCGTGGTGTGGCCCCGCCCACACCGGAAAAATATTCAGGTGACGTAGGCCATTGAGGGGGCTTCCTTCTTCAGTGCACAATAATTTTCAATTACTCTCCCCAGTCTTTTCCTTCTGATGATGCTAAAATATCCTACATGATTGGATTACTTTGTGGAAGAGCTTTAAAATGAAGCACGTTTCCAGAGGTTTGGTGTTACTTTTCAAGAATTTATACAGGAATTCAAGTTGAGTTTTGGGCAAGATACAGATCAGGTTCCTCTATCCAGAGAGCTTTAGAATCTAAGACAGGGTCACAGGACACTAGCTGATTTTGCCATTGAGTTCCGTACATACGCTGCGGGCTTGACTTGAATCTCTGGCGCTCTTAAAAGTGCATTTTTTCATGCTCTCAGTGACAGTATTAAAGATGAACTGGCCCATGTGGATGAACCTTCAGACCTTGATGCTCTCATCGCCCTAGCTACTCAGATAGACATAAGACTGATGGAAAGGACTAGGGAAAGAAGTACCCACAGACCTGTTTCCTCCCTCAGTACTAATCAGTCATCATTTCCTTCCTCCGCAGGAAACCAAGGACCTCATCCTCCCCAGAACCAGAACCTGTGCAGGTCAGTTGGACCCGTCTGACACCTGAGGAAAAGCAAAGGAAGATGCAGTCACACCAGTACTTTTGCTATGGAGGTTCGGATCACTTTATCGCCACCTGCCCTACTCGCAACAGGAAACAACTCCCCGAGAAGGTCCACCTGTGAAGACGGGGACACAGGTGGACCAACCTCACAATGATAACCATTCCCGTTTACTCCTTCCCACTACTCTGAGCTTCAGTAATGAATTCATTCAACTCAGTGCACTCGTCGACTCTGGATGTGATCAATCTTTAATAGTCCATAGTTGAACAATGTAATATTAAAACTATTCCTCTCTAGACACCAAACTGAACCCTTCACTATAATCACCATGAACTGAGGTCCTGCTATGTGTTTTCATCCTCACAACCCACCATCATTCCAGGTATCGACTGGCTCCTCACCCATAATCCACAAATAAATTTGAAGGAACACGGTATTGAACCCTAGTCTCCTGACTGCCTCTCCTCCAAAGTGCCGTTCCAGTGAGTACTCAGACTTGAAACAAGTTTTCAGTAAATCCAAAGCATGTTCGCTACCCCCACACCGACCGTATGATTGTGCCATAAACCCCTTACCCGGAGCTCCACTACCCACCAGTCGCCTTTACAACATTTCCCGATGTGAGAGAGAGGCCACGGAGACCTACATTAATGAATCCTCATTGCCGGAATCATCAGACCCTCATCATCTCCTCCGGGGGCTGGCTTCTTCTTCGTCTCAAAGAAGGACAGTTCCCTCCGACCTTGCATAGATTATTGTGGATTAAACCAGATAACAGTCAAGAACAGGTACCCACTACCCTTAATCTCTGCAGACTTTGAACCTCTCCATGAAGTCTGTGTATTTTCTAAGCTGGACCTCCGCAACACCTACCACCTCGTTCGCATCCGCCAGGGGGATGAATTGAAAACTGCCTTCAAAACTCCCATAAGACACGTTGAATACCTAGTCATGCGATTTGGACTCTGTAATACCCCATCAGTTTTTCAAGTACTCATAAATGATGTACTTCGTGATTTTCTGAATATCTTTGTTTTTGTTAATCTTTATGACATATTAATCTTCTCCAGGAACCTGTCCAAACACAAGTGCCATGTCTTTCTCGTTCTCCAACGAGACTCCAATAAGCTTCATCCATTCACCTTTTTCTCACATCATCTCACCCCTCCAGAGCGGAACTACGACATGGGGGAAAGGGAGCTCCTCGCCATCAAACTTGCACTAGGGGCGTGGGGGCATTGGTTGGAGGGTGCTGAACATCTCGTGCTGGTTTTGACAGACCACAAGAACCTGTCCGACTTGCAATCTGCCAAGTGTTTGAACCCCAGACAGTCACGACGGTCCCTTTTCTACTCCCAGTTCAACCTATCCATCTCCTACTGTCCCGGATCCAAGAATGTCAAACCTGATGCCCTTTCTCGACAGTTTTCCCCAGATGATGACACCACCGAACCTTCAACAATTCTACCCCCCAGTTGTGTCATCGGCTCAGTAACCTGGGCGATCAAGAACATTGTGCTCTTCAGAGAGAACCTGACCCTAGACCTCCTCCACAAGCTACCCTCTATGTCCCATCTTTTGCCCTTTCTCAAGTTATTCACTGGTTTCATACCTCCAGATTCACCTGCCATCCTGGTTCCAGTCGGACCATTGCTCTCATCTCCTGTAAGTTCTGGTGGCCATCCATTCACAAAGACGTCGGAGAATACATCCAAGCCTGTTTCATCTGTGCTCACAACAAGACCAATAATCAACCACAAGCCGGATTGCCCCAGCCCCTCGCCATACCAAAACGACCCTGCTCCCATATCGCCCTTTTGACAGGATTGCCGACATCTCAAGGTATGACCACCATTCTTACTATTATTGTCTGTTTCTCCAAAGCCTGTCATTTAATCTCTTTAAGAAAATTACCTTCAGCTCTCCAAACCGCTAAGCTCCTTGTGAAACATGTCTTCCACCTCAATGGAATCCCTGTTGACTTTCTGTCTGTCCGTGGTCCTCAGTTCTTGTCTCAGATTTGGAAACATTTTTGCTCAGCTCTTAGTTCAAAAGTCAGTCTCACCTCTGGTTATCATCCCCAGTCAAACAGTCAGACAGAGCATCTCAACCAAGAAATAGAAGCCACTCTCCGTTGCCTGACCTCATCCAATCCGTCCGACCGGAACCAGTATCTTCCATGGATCGAATATGCCTACAACTCACCTTTTGAAGTCTACCTAGGTTACCAGCCACCCCACTTTCCATCTGATGAATAGGAGATCTCAGTCACATCCGTCAATCATCACATCCTTCACTGTCGAAACATCTGGACAACACCATAGCAGCTCGCAACCATGGCCTGGCCAGAACCTTGTTTACCTCTTTGTAACTGCTCCCCAGACCTTCAAAAGCTTAAACTCCCAATTAGTCTCAGATCAGGAAACAATGTAAAATAAATTTATCATGCTACATATACCCTAATTTTTAAATAAAATTGATTAAACTGTAACTACCAAATTCGAAAAAAAAATCTCTTCTCCACTCTGTATTTTGTTAGCAATGCTGTATTCAAACTTATATTGTTTTGACTTAAGATCCTTGATTCTGGAATTCCTGGAAAAATCGAGTCAGCGTTTGAAGGTTTTATGGCAGCCCAGTGGAAGATTTGGGTATGCATCTATTCTTTGTATGCTCTTAAAGGTGTTCTGCATGAAGCAGATTATAATATCTGGAAGTGTTTTGTCTCTGCTGCAAGGACACTGTATTCCGTATTGTATCAAAAAGTCAGCTAGATGATGCACATACAGGTCCTTCTCAAAATATTAGCATATTGTGATAAAGTTCATTATTTTCCATAATGTCATGATGAAAATTTAACATTCATATATTTTAGATTCATTGCACACTAACTGAAATATTTCA
>JAHUTI010030646.1:0-20224 GCA_036250305.1 Ataeniobius toweri | reverse complement strand
TTTTGTTCAGGTCTATTTCACTGTTTTGTTAATTAGTCCTTTTCCTCATGTCTCAGTTTTATTAGGTTCACCTGTTCCCTCTGCCTTCCTGCCTCCTTGTCTCACCTGTTCTTAATTCCTTTGATTACTTGCCTTTGTCTCTCTCTGTATATTAGTTGGTTTTGTTTCATTATGGTTTGTTGGTTCCTCGCGTTCACTACCCGCATCCTTTCCTTGAGTACCTGCAGTACTTATGTAAGTTTGGATCTGACTCTGGTTTATACCTGCAGTGTTTTTGTTACGTTTTTTGATATTTTGAATAAAGTTGAATACTGCTTTGAAATGCTGCTTCCAAGCTCTTGTCTGCGCTTTGGTCAAACCCCAAACCACACCGTGACACAAACAGTTTAAACCCTTAAACATTATGGACTTGAAAATTAGCAAATCCTGTTCTTTTAGAAAGTAATATCTTCTCTGTTTCATATTTTATGTGTGGTTGCCAGTCAGTATCAGCTTTTTAAAATGATTTTTTTTATCTTTTATCCCACTGAGTTATTTAGAAAGCAAAGAAAAGAGCCAAGAATCTTATTAAAGGATCGACTTTTTCTTTGTATTGACTTTGACAGCGGTATTACCAGACAATTTTGGAGAGCATTATTTATCCCAAGCCCACTGACAGCGATCAATAATGCATTTGTTCATGCGGTGTAACCAAGCAGCTGCTTTTACATGATGAGATTGTTCCTGATGGACGGTTACAGGAAGGACAAAGTACACTGGATAATTCCAGCACTTAACTAAAGTTTGATCTGAAAAGAATAAGCTAAGAGAGAAGACAGAGAGTGTGGTGAAGGAATCACCAGCACACCCAGAGCTTAAAAATAAAACTTTTACTTTATTTACACAGTCTCGGGTCGTTCTTGGTACCAAAAGCCCAGATGTTCCATCCAAATCTGCTTCCAGATGTTCTCATCAGTGATATGCATGTCGGTGCTGTCATATCCACGGTGGTTTGTGTGCAGGCTGCATGCAGGCTGTGTTTGTGTGCTGTGTTCTCTCTGTGCAGGGTGTGACTGGCAGGTGCTGCTGCACAGGTGTTGCTCATCTGAGAGCAATCAGCTGGGCTACTTATGGAGTGGAAACCCAGACGGAGGCGTTAGCTCGTTTCCTCACTTGGCGTGGTAACAGCTAGACCTCTGCTTCTCTGCAGTCCTGCTTCCAAGCAGTTTTTCTGATCTCCTTGTTTTTCTTCCCCTGCCTTGCAGATCACCCTTCGCTGAAGGAAGTCGTGGAACTTTTCTGGTCTCCGTTTTCACTCATGTCATGTTCAGAGGTGTTTGGGAACTCCAGCCTTGACACCTCAGCCCTGAGCCTCCTCTCTGCTTCCACCTCCAAGTCCAGCTTCTCAGGAGCCACCTGAGAACCACCCGTCAACCTGCCTGTCCACCCTCCAACGTTAAAACTCTCCAACCATAGTGGAGTTTCCTGGAAGAGAAGAAGCAGCTCTACCCCCAGCTCAAGTCGTGTCTACTCCTACCCAGGTTCGTTATCCTGTCCGAGAAATTATTCCTCCTCCTCCTGAACCATTTATAGGTAATCTTGAAAAAAGTAAGGGTTTTCTCTTAAAATGTACTTTGATTTTTCACCGATCACCTCAGTCTTTCCCTGATGATGTGTCTAAGATTTCTTATATTATCGGGTTACTCAGGGACCAGGCCTTAAGGTGGGCAGAGGCCAATATAAATGAATCTTCTATTCACTATTACTCGTTTCAGGAGTTCATCAGTTTGTTCAGGTTAACCTTCCTTCCCAATCAACATTGTGATGAGGCAGCTAAAACATTATGGTCACTTAAACAGGGTCCTAGATCTGTGGCCGTTATGGCAGTCGAGTTCCGAACTTTAGCTGCAGAATCTGGCTGGAACTCTTCAGCTTTGAAATGCGCTTTCTTAAATTCACTAAATGAAGACTTAAAAGATGAACTCACTTACAGGGATGAAACTGACTCATTAGTCTTGCTATTCGTATTGATAACCGTATCCGTGAGAGAATTAGAGTCAGGGGTTTTTCTTCCTTTAGAAGACATGAAAATCAAGCGCCCACAAAACCTGAAAATTTTGAGTCATCCCCTGAACCCATGTAAATAGGGAGAACTCGTCTCCCTCCCGACGAAAGAGAAAAAAGATTTAAAACAGGATAGTGCCTTTATTGTGGTTCCACAGGCCATTTTCGTCTTAAATGCCCAGTTCCCCCAAAAGAGTCAGCCCGCCAGTGATCAAGGGGGCGCTGGCGGGCACAGTTCAACAATCTAATTACCCCCGTTTCCTGCTTCAAACCACTCTTTGTAGCAAAGACAAACAAATTCCTTTGATGGCTCTCATTGATTCAGGTTCAGAACAGAATCTCATAAGTCCCAATCTGGTCCAGAAATTTAACCTTCCTGTCTGCAACCTTGAACCTCCTATAAATGTCACCGCTCTAGATGGTCGATCTTTAAATTGTGTCTTCCAGAAGACTTAGCCACTAGAATTAATTACAATGGGTAACCATCACGAAACCATTTCTTTCTTGCTGTTCCCCACGAAAGAAACCCTGGTTGTTTTAGGTCACCCTTGGCTTAAGAATCATAACCCACACATAAACTGGAAAGAATCTCGCATTGAGTCCTGGAGCATCGAGTGTCATGCTACTTGTCTTTGTGCTGCAGTCCCTACTTCCTCCCCTCTGGCCGACGTCCTTACACCCCAAGATTTAACAAATGTTCCAGCAGAGTATCATGATCTAGAGAGTTTTAGCAAGGATCTTGCTCTTTCTCTACCGCCCCATTGGCCATATGACTGTGTGATAGAGCTACTTCCTGGTGCTCCACTACCAGCAGGCCGGCTTTTCCGCCTATCAGGTTCAGAGCAGGAGTCTATGGAGAAATACAAACGGCGCACTTAAAGCTGGCAATATTCGGGCATCTTCTTGATTTGTCTTTGTGTCAAAAAAGGACAGATCTTTAAGACCTTGTGTCGATTACAGAGCCCTTAATGACATCATGATCAAGAATAAGTATTCCCTTCCTTTGCTCATTTCAGCGTTCGTGGCTGTCCAGGATGCTACCATATTCACAAAACTGGACCTGTGGAACGCATACCATCTTGTTCGAATAAGGGAACGAGATGAATGGAAAGGGGCTTTCAAGACACCTATTGGTCATTTTGAGTATCTGGTTATGCCTTTTGGTTTGACTAATGCCCCAGCTGTTTTTCAGGCCCTAGTGAATGCCGTCCTCAGGGACTTCATCAATGTTTTTGTCTACCTGGATGACATCCTTATTTTTTTCCAGGGACTCTACTGATCATCCCAGACACGTTCGAGCTGTTTTACAAAGACTCCTAGAGAATCGCTTATTTGTCAAGGCTGAGAAATGTGAATTTCATGTTCCCTCTGTGAGTTTCCTAGGCTTCATTTTTGAGGGTGCACAGGTGAAGCCAGACCCAAGTAAGATCTCAGCTGTTATGGACTGGCTTGTTCCCACGGATCGTAAATAGCTGCAACGGTTCCTGGGGTTTGCCAATTTTTATCGTTGTTTCATTCGGGACTACAGTCACCTTGCTACTCCCCTCACAGCTCTCACCTCAAGTAAACAACCTTACGTCTGGTCTCCTGAAACCGACAAGGCATTTAATGGCCTAAAGCAACGTTTTTCCACTGCTCCTGTGTTAAAACATCCAGATCCCAAGGAGCAGTTTATTATGGAGGTGGACGGCTCGGACACTGGGGTGGGAGCAATACTTTCCCAGCGATCACCCACAGATGGTAAGCTCCACCCCTGTGCATTCTTCTCTAAACGTTTTTCTGCCGCAGAGAGATCGTGGGAGATCGTGAACTTTTGGCCATCAAGATGGCCTTAGAAGAATGGAGATACTGGCTAGAGGGGACCTCTCAACCCATTGTAATATGGACCGATCACAAGAACCTAGAATATATCAAGAAGGCTAAGCGACCCAACCCACGACAGTCTCGTTGGTCATTGTTTTTCTCCAGGTTTAACTTCACAATTACTTATCGCCCAGGTTCCAAGAATGTCAAGCCTGATGCCTTGTCCAGACAGTTTTCTCCAACTGAAGACGACTCAGAACCTGACCCAATCATCGGCCCGACCTGTGTTGTGGGGGCTGTAACATGGGACTTGGAGGATCAGGTTAGAAATGCCCAACAAGGTGAGCCTGATCCTGGTGGGGGTCCCCGGGGTCGTCTTTATGTCCCCACTGCAGTCAGATCGCAGGTCATCCAGTGGGGTCACTCCTCCAGGTTTTCGGGGCATCCTGGTTCGAGTTGCACTATAGCCCTCATTCGCAGATATTTCTGGTGGCCAACTCTTAACCAGGATGTTGTCAGCTTTGTTTCTGCCTGCACTACCTGTGCCAGAAATAAACCCTCCTACAAGTCCCCTGCTGGTTTACTTCAGCCCTTAACAGTCCCAAGTCATCCCTGGTCACATATCGTTTTAGACTTTGTCGCTGGCCTTCCCCCTTCTAGAAATAAGACAGTTATCATGTCCATCATAGATCGTTTTTCCAAGGCATGTCACCTTCTAGCACTAACCAGACTGCCCTCAGCAGCAGAGACGGGAACTCCAGCCCTGAGCCTCCTCTCTGCTTCCAACTCCAAGCCCAGCTTCTCAGGAGCTACCTGAGAACTACCCGTCAACCTGCCTGTCCACCCTCCAACGTTAAAACTCTCCAACCATAGTGGAGTTTCCTGGAAGAGAAGAAGCAAAGCATTTCATCCTCTGAAAACTTTTCACAGCCTGTCAGCCTCAAGCCACCGTGGAGAAGGACTTATTTCCCCCGGTTTTGCCAAGAACCCAACCCCTGTAAGTCAGCATCTAATGAACACATTCACAGTTTCTCCGTTTCCATCCAGTGTTTACCAGCTTCTGTCTTTCTCCTTCAGAGAGACCCCACGTTTCTCCATCAGCTCCAGCCTTGGTTCCAGTCCAACCTTTATCCGTGTTTCTAAATAAACTGTTAAAATGCTGTCTTTGTCCTCGTGGTTGTGTATCTCAGAGTCTAAGAAAACCCCCTTATGACAGCTGCTGTTTTGAGTGATTGGATGAATGTGTATTTAAGGAGGAACCAAGTTTGCAGTTACATCTTAAACAACAGGACACTTAATGAACCTAAACACTAAAGTTCTTCTCTTAACAAGCTAAATTGGTTTCTTAAAGAAAAATAAAACACAACAGGATGTTTGTATTTTTGGTTAATTTATACTTTATATTTTTATATTAATAAATTGTTTATAATTTTATCATTTTTGGCTAATTTATCTTAATTACCAAAGTTAACCTCTGAGGCCTTCACAGAACAGCTGCATTTGAATTTTCCTGAATCTATGCACTATTTTGCCAGAAAGCCTGGTTAGACTTTTAAACAAAGACTGATTCACAAATTATTATATGGAAATCTCAAGATTTATTGGTAATGTTTAATTTTAAGCGAATTTCCAGGCAGTTAATCAAAACCAGATATTTTTCCCGATTTTATGTTTACCTTTTAGGTTCTCACAGACCTTGTTTAGTTTTGACTAAATGCAGCCTGACACACTGTTCTTCCGTCCATGCTTGACCCCTACTGGATATCTCCTAAATGTTGACAGGATGGCAAAGATTACTAGACAAGGGTCACTAAATATAGCAGGAGAGGAGTAAACAGGAGAAGAATAGTGAGAGCCATTCTCTTTCTTCCTCCAACTCCTCTTTAAGCCATAAAGGCGTCCGTATGGATGCAGATATGTGGAGCAGCTAATGTCTCAAGTCAAACTCCCATTGCTTCGGTTCTTAATGAACTGAACGCATCACAAAGTTTGATAGATGGTTGCTAATTTTTTGTTGCTTCCCCTCAGTGGCTGGAGCTCAGAAGTGGAGCGAACCTTGCTCCTGTAAAGCCCCCATGAGTAAAATGTGATGGATGTTCCCTGTGTCCATTTTTTAAAGGGTCTACTTACCTGAATTCAACATCCACAATAAAAATACTTTGTATCAACGAGGGGGACGTTTTCACATAAAGCTGCTCTGAACAAATCAGATAAAAGGTAAAATAATGAAGTGTCCAAGAAAGTTGAGTAAACCCACAGAAGAACACTTATTTTCTGGTGACTAAATGCAACAAAACTTCAATTCTGATTGGCCAGTTTTAATGCTTTCTGTCCAATCACTGTAAAGATGGTGTCATATTCACTAAATTAGAATATGCATTCCAATGAGGCTCATTTGTCACATTAAATGTACCTTTTGAAAATAGCCTTTAAGCAGGTATGAAACATACTTTTTATTAAGCCCACATCTCTGTATTAAATATGTTATTTTAATGGTCTGATGTCATATTTTATTTTTAAATGCTGTGTTTTCTAAATGCTGTGTTTTCATTAGCTGTAAGCTGTAGCAGAAATAAAGGCTTGAAAACAGTGTGTGCAATTAATCTATATAATGTTTTTCACTTGGTGGATTATGTTACTAAAAATAAATCGACTTTAAATGATAATATAATGTTATTGGATGGGTCTGTATAAAATATGCAGTTTTGTAAATTATATATTATAATTCAGTTCTTGACACCAACTAAATGCCTTTGTATGGATTGCAAAACATAAATACTCATATTTTGCATCAATATGCGATGTATCAGTAGAGCGTCTGTAAATAGATGCACTTTTGGGGATTAAATCTGGATGCACAGGTTTTCATGTTGTTGCACAGATGGAATTTGATCCATTTCATAATGAGATGCTCTACACTCGTACTGAGAAACAAGGTCCACCTAATTATTTGATTTTGTGGGTCATTCTTCTTGTTGACATATACCTCTTTGTTAGTAATCAGACAACTACTAGCGCCTCGCACCCTGCTGCTGCTAAGGGGGCGGAGTGTTAGGGATTTTAAAAACCCTAAATATGTACTGTAATGTAAGTCAAAAACACACAAAACTAAGAGAAATCGTTACCCATATGGAGGGTTTGTAGTACTTGCTTTCATTAATCAAAACTATCTTTTACAGAATCTGCAATCATTGTAGAATATTCTAGTCCAGTCTATATACTGTGGTTTTCAGACGTCTCAATTCAAGGTAGACCTGATGCCAAAAAATATTCTAACTGCTCTTCTTTGAGTTTTTACAGGGAGAATGATGTACTAAATAATTTTAGTATCTGCTTTAAATGATTTCTGCTTTGTGTAGAATGACCCATTTCAAGTTTGTTCTGGTTATTTTAGACTTTCAGTTTTAGACGATCAGTCCAGATTCCTTGAAAAAACTGGGAAATAGTCCTTTGGTTTAACAATGACTTGGAAGCCTACAAGTCAAATCTGGAGTTAAGTACTAAACAAGAACACGCCCACTGTTTATTGATTGGAGATGCAAATTACCAATAAAAACTTGTTCAGGGTGCAACTGACCTGGTTTTTTTTTTGTGCCACCCCCCGACACAATGGCACCATGGGCAGTCAGCCACATTACCCATTTAATAACAAAATCACTGGTTACTGCCACTTTTTGATAAATTTAGGTATTCTAAAACGAGGAAATGGCTAAGGCAAACAAAGTATTTACCTATCGTAGCTTTGGTTTTCATTCATTCTTTCACTACAGTTCATCTGTACCCGGACTGAAGCTGAAGGCAGGATTTGTTATTAATTCTATGTCTTGCATAAATCACTGCCGTCTCTCATCTTCCCACAAACTAATTTAACAGATTAAATGGATCCAAGCACATTTATAGTTTTTTAGCTTTGTCCTATAAAATAAGTGCCGTTTTAGCCACTGCCATGTCCTAGAGGTGTATTTTACGGCTAAAGAACTGTGGGAGCTTTTCCAAGTTCATTGTAATCTGTGATTCATGACATCTTTGTTGACCTTCAGTCTTTTGAGAAGGGCAAATTCAAGTGTCTTTATGTAGCAGAAACTTGGGAGATGCAGTAGGTAATTAGAGTGTGGAGACCCACACACACTTTGTTGACTTACCCCTGCTTTACTGCTTTGTTCTTGCTCACGTCGATGGTGGTGATGGAATGTTTGGCACCGGACTGCACCTCCCAGTCTACCTTCCACTGAGCGTTCTTCGACTTGGTCTGCAGCAGGTTCACCCCTTTCTTTGCTTTGACCCTATGAGAAAACAGCAAGGGAGAAAAAGAAAGGCACAAGTCAGTTTTATTATAGGGAATGATTTATATTGGGGGTCGAGGGTGAGCGCCCTCTGTGTGTGCAGCGGACCTCCACCTTGTGCTGCATCATAGCAAAAGTAATTCCACAGATGAATCAGTAGCAGAGAGGAATGAAGACTGCAGTACAGTGATACATGAGACCAGTGGGCTGGGACTACTGTAGGTCAGACTGTTTGCCAACACTTCCTGCAGGAAAAAATCTACAACCCCTCAAACACAACCAACTGGGCATTCGAACATTATTAACTAGCAACATCTGGAGGCTTTGTTAATGTGCTGGCTGAAGCATTGTTTTATTGCACCTGCTTTTGACACTAAAACAACATGAGTGGAATAGTTTTCTTTGATCCGAATTTGCTTCACTATACACTATTTAATAAGGGGAAACATGATTTATGTGAAACATATATTTGAACTTCAAATATTAAAAAAATAAATATTATTGCACATATGTGCATATGTGCTTGGATCCTCACGCTTACCAATCTAAATACAAACACAAACATGCATGCATGGATACACACACACACAGGTTTATAGAAGCACCAACATTTGCTCCACATGAGTAGTTTATAGTGTCTGGAGAGAGCCTGTACTCTTACACCTTCTAAATTCACAGGATGCATACTTACAAATGAGCCTTGCGTAACCCCATAAATATCCAACACCCATAGAAAATTCAACGTAGGTCCCAAACTTATGTTCTTTCAAATATGCTTATCTGTATGCTTTGAACGGAAAGAAAAGGGTGGAGAAGGTCCTTATGTCTGTAAATATTTTCATTAAAAGGGGTAGTTTGGATTTTTGGAGGTGAGGTCCTCTGGAGTTATAATCCTGTAAGATCTTACATGTAATACATGGTGCTTAGCGTTGTATCAGTTGGAGAGAGGCCAAGAGCAAAGTGGACTACTGCAGTTCCAGTTTCACAATTTAAAATGCAAAATCTATGTTATAAACCTTTATACCGCTGGCTCTTTATACATAATAATAATAATCATCTTTATTGGTCATTGCACATGTACATTACAATGAAATTTGTCCTCTGCATTTAACCCATCCCTTACAGCGCCCGGGGAGCATTCTGGGGCTAAGGGTCTTGCTCAGGGATAATCTGTGGGATACGAACCTGGCCCCTTGTGTCCCCTCTGGAACACAAAACCTCCTGTTCTAACCACTAGGCCACCACTCCCCATTCACATATTCACACATACCGTAAGTCTATGGTCATTTACACTGGAGACCGAGTTGTTATTTCACAATAATGTTTTAAGCTATAACAATTCAGAGCTAAGAGCTAATTGCAAGACATAAGTACTTAGAGCTAACATGTCAGAGCTAATGGCTAAACCTAAGGGCTTAGAGCAAACAGTACAGAATTAAAACTAATAGCTTAGAAAAAACAACTACAGTTTATGTCTAAAAGCAAATGCAAAACGGCTTATAGCTAACACCTGAAATCAACAGCTCAGACCTAAGAGCTATAGCTAACTGCTTCAAGCTAATAGCTCAAACCTAATGGCTAAAGCTAATAGCCTAAGACTAAAGGCTTAAAGCTGATAACTAGATACAAGTACTTATAGCTAACACGACAGTACAAACAGCTCAAAACTAATTGTTAAACCTAATGACTTACGGCCAACATTTTACATTTCACAGCTAAACTAATGACTTAGAGAACATAGCTAGAGCTATAGAATAAATGTCTTCGAGGCAACAGCTGAAAATTACAGCTCAGGGCTAACAACTAAACCTTGCAGCTTAGAGCTAACAGATAAGCGCTAATAACTAGTGCTAACAGCTAAAGCTAATGGCTCAGAGTAGTTAGTCCTCCTGACAAGGTTACCGTAGGCAGAAACAGAAGTCCCTTCAGTATCTATAAACTGAAGTAATTATATTGCTATGTATTGTAGGTACTGTCGGTACTGCAAAACTTCCAACACTTCTGCAGAACCATGATTCTAAAAAAGTCTGGGCTATCCCTTTAATAACAGGTAGTATGTATTATAATTTTTCACATGATAGTGAGCTAGAGGTTTCTTAAAACCAAAAGGCTAGGTCGTCATTTCAAAAATCACATGTAATACACTTTGTTTTATGTAGTAAATTGGACAGATTTGGTTAATAAAATAAAATATAGTAACACTGTCCAATCAGGAACACAATGTTGTGGCATCCAGTGGCAGAATGCTGACAGCAGTAGATTTTATTTGAACATGTGATTCAAGTTTAAACTGCTGCTAAAACTAATCTAGAACTAAAAGAATGTGAGAAAATGTCTTCACGATTTGATGCCTAAATGACAGCAGTTTTCCATTAAACCGAAAATGGTGTTCGAGTTTTTCTATTCAAGTGTGCTACAGATCAGTTCTGGCTGGCAGATGTCACTGACTTTACTGAGAAGTGTCATTAAGGAGACCACTGGCGGAAAAGAAAAGCAGCGCAAAAGAAAACACTATCTAAAAACGATGTTTGTTATAGCAGAGCCACTCCTGAATGCTTTCACCAACACAGTGATGAAGAAAAACAGCCTCAGACTAGCAGAACCAGAGGAGAAGACATATCTAATGGTTTCAATGAAATACAAGACAGATGAATTAACATATTTGTCTTTTTTTAAATCTGTTTTAGTGATTTCTTCCTGTTCATTGGCAGCAGTTATCGTTACTCAGAAAACTGAAATAAAACCTTATTAATATTAGAATAAAAAAGTAGTAGTTGCAGCTCTTCTAATGACTTTTGAATAAAATGATTTTACCTTGTTTACAGAAAAAACTTTTTTTTCCTCAGAATATTATAGATCCAATTTCACAAACAACAGCTCTGATTGTACAAACTGTCTTAACTAGATTGTTTTTTTCTTACTATTTGGCTGGGATTGGAAGGTCTTTGCAACATTCCATTTATTTTACCAGACATAAAAATAGAAATGTCCTGCATGTGCATTTCTACTAACTACAATAACCAGATGTAAGTCTAAACTACCTATCCATGATTGGTGAAAAAAGTGACTAAGCTAAATAAACCTTGGCCCACTATTTAACCAGGAAGAACAAAAAGTTTAGTTACGTTGTGTATTTTGATATTTTCACCATCATTCCCAATCATTTGCTCATTATATCCAACTTGAAATTATTAGAAATGAATCATTCTCAGTTACATAAAAAGCACTGACTGAAACACAGTTGAAAATCAAGAACACGTTTGCTTTGAAAAGCTTATCCACACAAGTGTTCTGATAAACTGAAACACTAAGTAATGTAGCACCTCATCCCAGCAACAAACCTGTTTTATTCACGGACCAAGGAACTCAAAAAGGACATAATGATGCTCCCTTCCTTACCGCAGATAACTCGTAGGACAGAGATATCAGAGGTTATCACTGGATTTTTAAACTCCCNATTCTCAGTTACATAAAAAGCACTGACTGAAACACAGTTGAAAATCAAGAACACGTTTGCTTTGAAAAGCTTATCCACACAAGTGTTCTGATAAACTGAAACACTAAGTAATGTAGCACCTCATCCCCAAGAATTCTGTGACTATTTAACGTCCAGCAACAAACCTGTTTTATTCACGGACCAAGGAACTCAAAAAGGACATAATGATGCTCCCTTCCTTACCGCAGATAACTCGTAGGACAGAGATATCAGAGGTTATCACTGGATTTTTAAACTCCCAATTAGGCGGTCACGGCCCTAAGGGCTCTCATGGCCACTGAAACCACCGAGGCCTCACTTTCACAGCTTCTTTGGTTTTTTGTTGAGCTCTTGGTATTTCTTGAGTTTTTGCGTTTCTTCTTCTAAATGTTGGTGTCTATTTGGACCTGCGTGTGTGTCACTACTGTTTTTGTAAAATGTTTTTTTTGCCTTCTTGCTCCACCAACTCAAAGTTCAGTTAGTTAGTCATCTCTTGTTTGTCAGTCAGGTGGTAGAGGTCCCAGAGGACCTCAGTCCTGTCAATCTTTACTACCCTCAGTTGTGTCTTCCATCTTGACTGTGGCACGTCCAGTCCGTACTTTGCAAAGACGGCCTTGTACATTATTTAGTCCGTAGGCCATGGCATTCTATGTATTGCATTGCTTACCTGCATCTTATACCCATATATTATGTAGAGGACTACTCCTGCTCTCCTTCTGTATGCCTGTTGCTGTATTGCCTTGATTACTGCCTTTCTTGATGTCTTTCAGTTTAGCCAGCTGTAGCTATTGGTAAGACTTCTTGATATCAGCCAATTCCTCAGTCTGTCTGTGGTACATGCTATGGGCTTTTCCATCCATAATGATTTCTTTTGGTCCTAGTCTTTTAGACTTGGTTTCTGCTGCTGCTAGCAGTACATCATTTTTGCTATCTTAATGATACATTCCAGCATCTTCGCAGTTTCATCCTAGATGGTGGCCCTGACACCAACTAATGCTCAACCTCGTTCCTTATGTCTCACATACAATCTCAGCCCCCTGGACTTGAGAATTTTATTTTTTTATTGCATGAGTGGCTTCTGTGTCTTTTGGTCAGGATGTTATACCAGCAGGGCATCTGATGACTTGAACAGCATTCATATTAGAGGTTTGAACTCCAGGACCTACCCTTAGTCTCTGAAGGGATTTGTGTGGCTGATGTCATTGTGGCCTCTCTGTGGTATATACCACAACCTATTTTACCTCACTACTCAGTCTATTTATAGAGCCCTCTTCATACACAATTGAAGCAACACCACAAGCTTTACATTAGATAAAAACTAAAAGGCGATAAATAAACAACAAAAAGACAAAAACAAATGAGCTACAGTTATGTCCAAAATTATTCATACAACTGGCAAATTTAAAATACTGTTTATTCATTGTGTCTGACAAGAAATAAGGGAGGGATCTCTCAAAAGATAATAAAAAGTATCAATTGTGGAAAGAAATTCCAGTTACATTTTATTAAAAATTGGCAGTGTGAAGATTTTTTATACCCATCTCAATAATAGCTGGAAAACTCTTAATTGGAAATACTCGTACTCAACCATTATAATTTCATGACCAGCTTTTTACACATTTCCACTGGTGATGAGCTTCAAGTCTTTGAGGTTGGAAGGCCTCCTTGCCATAACCCTGATCTTTAGTTCTCTCCACCTCATTCAAGTTGGGCCACTCCAAAACATCAATTTTATTACCAGTTAGATGAAACATGTTTGTAAAATTAAAAGATTACTTTTAAACCTGACTCTGCTAGAGGTATGAATAATTTTGGGCTGAACTGTATTAAAAAGACATGAACCACAGTGATATTTTTGAGACTAAAGCTTATTCTAAGGTGGCAGAAGCCCACTTTTGTCTGCTTTAACAAATGAAGTTGAAAACTAATTTCGTACATATCAAACCAAAGACGCTAGGACAGTCGTCCACTGCTGCTCGTGACCTCTCAACCCCAATCAAAAAAAAAAAAAAAACTAAAACTGAACTATCCCTTCAATCTATGAAGGACTTTGCAAAACAAACATGATTTAAATTCTTATTTTAAACCTTTTTTTTTTAGAGGTTTCAACCATAATATTTTTTTATTCTGCATATTATAACCTAAATCAATAATTTCACATCAGAAGGTTATACATGTTTTTCCCTATGCAGTTCCGGAGTCACGCCAACTGCAAAATTAAACTATATCCTATAGTTAAGTTTAAGGAAGTCTTTGTGTTTCTTTTCCTAAACAGATCGTGTGAAGCAGAAATCCTTGGATAAAAGATGATGGATCTGACACTCAAAGCATTATTTCACCCCTTGTTTTGTTCTTTCATCAAATCCTCCACATTAGAGAAAATGCAATAATTATCTGATACTGCACGTCAGGCGAAGATAAAAGAGAAAAACGTAACGTTTACAGAAGCATCTTGATCAAGCCTGTTGCCTTTGATGTGGGTTGAAAAGGAGAAACGTAATACCCTCAGACGATCGCTAAATGAGGTGACCCATTTGCTGCTTCATAAGTGCAGCTTGTAAAAATACAATTCATAAAATATGATAATTACACATTATTGTAACGCATAACCATTTCCCAAAGCTGTTCCTGGGTTAGGGTGCTACCCTGATGAATAATACTTGTATTTGTATTCATTACCTACATTCATTAACAGCTTTAAAAAGCCACTACATATTCATCATCATCTTTTGAGAGAGGCTGCAGAGAAGCAAAGCTTTTAATCAGACGGGCCTTTTCACAGACTCCGCTTCATTTTTGAACCACAAATGAGAGGGGATGGAGCGCTCCCAGTGAGACCGCCACATGAACTGGGCTCCCTGTGGAATTGTTAATGCTGATTAATGAAAGAGCATGGCTAATGTACAAGCTGAGCAGCAGCAAGCAGTGAAAACACATGCCCAGATTCTCAGAAGCTCTGCGGGTCCTGCCGCTGCTCCTACACTGCAAGAGCGGAAAGGCAGCGTGAGCCACTTCAGCCGTTACTTACTCATTCCACACAGATGCCTTCTGCCATGGCAACACCTATTAGGCTCTGAGTCGGCTGACGACTGCTAAACAGGAGAGCTTTTGGACAAGACATTCCAGGCCAGATTTCTGAGCTGCGGCTTGGATCCCCTTGGAGTTAGCAGATTTCCTGTTTTGTTCTGTTGACCAAAACACACCTTGATCCCTGATTGAAGCTGCAGTGAGCTTTTGCTGTTCAACAAGAATTTACTTTCCTTTTAGCCTTTGCAAGGTTTGGATAAAAAACAAAACAAAACAAAAAGCACACGCTGTAAACTGGACATTTAATAAGAAGTCCCTGCAGCAGATATAAATGTTACGATACGAAAAATAACATTGCTCCAGATTTAACCTTAGTTGTGTTTTTATTTGTATTTTATGTTTAAGCTTGTAGATTTATCTGAGAAGAAGCTGACAGGAAATGACTGAAGCATGAAATCATCATACTGAGCAGTATTTACAGAAAAAAGGTACTCCATCCATCCATCTGTACCACCATTCATCTATCTGTCCGTCCTCCCATCCGAGCATCAAACTATTTATCTGTCCCTTTGTGGGTCAATTCGTTTCTCCATCCATCCCTCTATTCACCCATCCCTCCATCCATTTGTACATTTGCTCCTCCATCCATCCTTGCATGTGTTCATCCCTCACTTCTTCACTCTGTCCATCCATCTGTCCCTCAAATCAAACATCCATTCAACCGTCCGTCTGTTCATCCATCCATCCATCTCTCCCTCCAACCACCCATCCCTCCATTAATCCATCCATCCTTGGTCTTTCACTTATCAGATTGGTTGCAGAGGTACCAGTCCAGGACAGAAACCCAGACATCCCTTTTCTTAGCAACGCAGTCCAGCTACTCCAGAGCAAGCCCCCAGTATTTCCAGCCCAGAAATTACATTTTATGCCTCCTCAGAGTTCTGCCCTGGGATGAAAAGGAATCATGTAAAGAGATGGTTCTAGGAGGGTTCTAGGAGAGCTGAACCATTTAGATATGAAGGAGCAGGAGTCCTGCTCCATAGCTCACCCCAGGTGAGGCAGCTCCTTACCTCATCTTCAATGCGGAGCCCAGCAATCCTACAGAGGAAACCCATTTTGGCCGCTTATTTGCAGGATCTCATTCTTTTAGTTATAATTCGTATCTCATGACCATAGGCAAATGTTAAAGTGTATGAACACTAGCCGTAAGCTAAACTTATTTTTCCACTAACGATGTTCTACCCCACCTGTAGCCCAACACACCAGGATAAAATGCTTTCTTTTATAAATGTTTCTCGTTTTTCCTTATTTAAAGTCTTCCATGGAGATCCATTTCTGACACCTGCTGCAGGAAACTCTGTCAACCTTTCCAACCTATAGTTTAATCTAACTGATTTTAATAAAATATGCAAACAGCATTACATCAAATCACAGCTCCCAAGTCCTTAATTATTCCTTAATGGCCCTTTTACAAGGCATCTATCTAAGATGTTTAGCGATAATGACTCAAGATGAAGACAAGTTGAAAAACTGGGCTTTTTTGTGTAAAAAATTGTATTTTTAGATCTTTTCTTAGACTGTACAATAGCATGTGTTTTTAATAATCTGACAAATTCAATCCCAAAGGGTAATTAGGGACACAAAGACAAAAGACAACAAGACAACTTCATGCCAATGATGTTCCAAAAGAAAAGAACATACACTCACTGATTAAAGCAGGAACTTAGCGCACAATTTTACATTGTGACAATCAGGGAGCCCATTGTCTGTAATCTGATTAAGAGTTTCCTGCTCTTTGCTCATCCCATTTAAGCAATGAAAGGTAAAGGTTCCATCTTGGTATAATTTAAAAAAATAATTTACCCTAATCTAAAAACCAACCTTATGCAACACATATCAGGAAGGGAAATATAATATAGTTCTCCAGAACATCACATTATGAGATTCTTCAATTAAAGTCAGCACGGCCAAAATCATTGATATTATTAGAGCAAAGATCCAGAACTAAAAAAGGCAAAGCATTGCACGACATAAGCTGAATTTCATGCAATATAAGGAGTCCTTTACTCTCACATGCAAATGAAAGAAAACCCTAATAAAGTTCCCCTGGAGAAACTGAGTTTTCAAACAAACGTAGGCATCTCTGATGCATTACATCTCCACCCAATAGTTTGATAAAAAGAAATATATATATAAATCTCATATTTCAACGTTTTTTTGGATCAGTTACACAATTCTACTTCACACATGAAAAGAGGTAGGCCAAGCAACCTCCCAACATGTGCACTGGTGCTTTGTTGGCACTTTTTTAGCATGATGTCAGGCTAATTTTCACTTCAGACTGCATCTACGAAAGGAGTTTAGGTCGAAGAAAAGCTGTGCGATATTAACCTTTTAGTTATAATCTTTTTGGTGTTTTTAACAACTTGGTTATTTAGAGTTACATGACTTAAGGTGTGCTGTCATTTTGGAAATGAAAGTAATAAAAATAACTACAACATAAAGATCCATTCCTGCCAGATACATTTTTGTGTTTTATTGTATTTGCACTGTTTGAAAAACGCACTGTGCTTTCAAAAAAAGGTGGAGCTGTACTGATTAAATCTTATTCCATGTATCCTGACCTTAACTCACTCGTTTGCCTCCCCATCTTTGACCAAGGCTTCTCTCTTCTTACAATGATTTTCAGCACTTGGAAAGAGTGAAAACAAAAAAAAAAAAACATAATACATTTACTTCTGTTTCTACAGTTAATCTGTTTTCATACCATCTGCTGCTTTAAGGCTTAACATCAAACTTGTCCTTCATCAAAGTGTCCACAGTTTCCTTGGCACCATAACATGTAATTCGCTGCAGATGGCAACTCTTCAGCAACAAATATGTCTTCCACCTTGGAACACAAGCAGCAATCTTCTCAATCATCGCAAGGACTTTATCTGTACTGTTTATCTTCATGGGTGAACAGCTTTGAGGTTTTCCCGGCAGCATAAGAGAGACATGCAGCTAGAGAATCAATCAGGACAGGCTAGCCTGCCAGGAACAAGTTTTATTTATTTACTTCTTTTTTTACAGCTGCTTACATCAGATTTTTCATAAGTCCTACCAGCTAGTAAGATAAACAGAACTGATTCAAAGTTCTGGGATAAGAGTCATGTATCTTTATCAAAATCACAGATCCCAATATAAAAGAAAATCTAATCAATCAAGAAAAAAATCTTTTCTACTGACTAAAGGCTGCATGCTCACCTATCAGTAAACCATAACAACCACTACCAACAATAGAGACTAACAGGTGTGGCGGTGGAGCAGGAGTTAAGTGTGCGACCCCCGGAGGCTTTAGTGCTCGGCGTAGTAAATCTGAAAGTGCGACAAATATTTATGTAATCTGAAATGTCCTCCGCCACTCCTGACCTAAACTACCCTAGATGAAGGTCTGACTCATAAACAGGGTTACCAACCCACTTTTAAATTTCAAGCACTGCTTGTGTGCTGTGGTACAGTATGTGGCAGACTTAGTGCTCTGACCTAAGGTAATGGGCTGTTATGTTTGTTTTTGGCAAGAAAAATTATTTGGCAAATCAGATTTTAGCAGTAACACATTGTCATTTTGCTATATTCACTTACAAAAAAATGTACTGTAACTCCCTATATCATAGTGTAAAGTTACATAAAATTTTAATTACCCATCAAACGCTATTTATCATTTTATAACTTAGCCGCTGCTTCTATAGCTTTAGCTTTTAACGTAAAAGTTTTATATGTAGAGGTCAATTAACCTCGGAAGTCAGAAGTGGGATGTCGGAGTTTACATCATCTCTGAGTTCTAGGGTTCCAGTTTCCCGCTTGTTTAAATTCATATTGCTAGCAACTGTAACAGCAGTCTTCCAACAACAATGACAACACTGTTCTATGCACTATTTCATGGACACAAACACAGTTGAAACATCACGTCTTATAAACACTGAAAGGTAATACGTGCATGAATGTGAAATAAACAACACAGAACTGCAATAAACAGTCACAGTAAGAAATTTGTACACTATTGATGCGAGAAGCAGCCATCCTGAATGTGGAAGTCGGGAATGGTCCTGTTGCTCCCACTTTTCAACTCGTAATTCTGAGTTTGGGGGGGCATACCAGATGATATTTCCTAATCGTAAATTGGAACTTCTTCCAAGTACAAATGGAACGCACCATTAGTCAGAGATAACATGCTAATTTCAGAATTATGTTATCCTTAAGCTATTGATAACATTAATGCTAAAACATTACCTAATGTTTCACCATGCTTAAGTATTACTATTAAAGTTAGACATGTTAATGTAGATATTGTTGTACATGCTAATGCTAACACATCAACTAATAGTTATGGATTTCCTAATATGTTACTATGCTAACATTAGCGGTGTATGTTAGCATGACATTTATTAAGTAGAGAAAAATTATACCAGTTCAAAAATCTGTTACACTAAAAATGCCTACTGGCTATTGTGTTACCATGGTAATATTAATATTACACCAACAGTACATTTTCACACCTTTTCTGTACCTCATGAAAGATTTATGGTAATGAAGTGGATGAACAAGCTACAGTTGGGATTTAGAAGATCATTAAAAATGGCCCCATACCTTTGACGTTTCAATCTATTGTGTTGACTTGATAATGATTTTAAATATAGCTTTCTTCCTATAAAAGGTGTTTTCAGTCGTCAAGAGCCGGTATCCTGTATGTTTCAGATGGTTCCATACACCTGAATCAGATAAATGATTCATTATCAGGCCTCTCCAGAACTTTATGGCATCCAAAGAATGTAATTCAGCTGATAATTAAGCTGTATTGTCCCAGAGACCCATCTAAAACATGCAGGATAGCATATCTTGACAACTGGAGTTGGACAACCGTGCCCTATAAAACGAGCCACTTAGCAAGTAAAACATCTGGTTAACTACTCTGCTTGGCCATCTTCACCTACTCCGAAAATCTCAATAATTAGCTGTTAATGTTAGCATGGTAAGCATGCTCAGTCTGGGAGGTGTGACCCTGTGAAAAAGTGGATAATTTGAACCATTTTTAACCTGAGTGAAGGTGAATTTTTCACTGTCAAACAAACCTACTTCACGAGGAAACGATAACAGGTATCCAAAAAAGTTTTGGACCGTAGGTATCAGCAGGGATCGGTGAACAATCCTGGAGATTTTCATGTGTCTACATAAATCCGTGTAGGAGATATGACAGTGTAGAAAAGTGGATAATTTTGAAATTTTTCAATTTTAAGAAATTTTTGGGAAGGACAGATTTGGTACTCCTAAACAAACCTTTTTTATGACAAAACGATAAAAGGTATCAAACAAATTCCTTCACTGTGAGCGCCAGCAAGGTCTGAAGATTAATTGGTGCAAAGCTCATGTCTCTAACTTGAACGGTTTACGAGAGGCGGCGATTCGAAAATGTGTGAGTTTAAGGATTTTTTGCTCTGATTTTTTCTGAAATTCCTATAGGTTTTCCATTCAGGGTGTGTTGACTTTGCGTTGCTCCGGGGCGTGTTGCGTGAAATCCGTTAGTCCCACATCAATGAGGGTGACATTTTCTGAA
>JAHUTI010030645.1:0-20235 GCA_036250305.1 Ataeniobius toweri | reverse complement strand
ATCTGACTGCACTGTTCAATGGTTAGTATTAATTGGAATGTATGTACCTGACTGTTGTGAAGTGCCTTGAGACAACATGTGTTGTGAATTGGCGCTATATAAATAAACTGGATTGAATGAAAAAATAATAGTACTGACATTTAAAAAAAATTGTGTGAGCAACCAATGAAAACAAAACAGCATGATTTACAGTTTTTAAAGAAATTGCAGATTGTTTGTAAATATATACATTTATATTTGACAACTACACACTAATCTAGAAATATAGACTGATTCACATCCTGTTTGCATTAGATCGTAGACTAATGTTAAATCAGAGTTGTGTGTGTAGTTAGGTGGGGAGGCTCTTTCATTCATATTCATGCTATTGGTGCAGTTCCTGAGCTGAGATATCATCATATAGACAAGTGAGACAACACAGGATCTTCTGGCAAGTTACACCAGCTCTTTTTTCAAATGAAGCTTTCCAAAAAAGAACTGATATGTTGTTGAACATGAGAAGATTCATTTCTGTTATAGGTTTGTAGGATGTATCTGGCACAGGTTCGCTTGAATCTGTGAAGGATGCGATAAAACATCATGGCATATAAAGCGAAGTGTGCTGCCTGGTCTCAGTCAAAGGTCATAAGACCTCCATAAGATAATGACCCAGAACAAAAAGCTAAAACTAAACTTACTCTCGTGTTTTAGTTGAAACACGGAGTGGGAAGAAGTGACCTGTCAAACCTGTGAAAGCCGGAGCAGTTTACTAATGAGACGTGAGCCAAAATACCTGCTCCAGCTGCTGAAATCTCATGTTTGCAGCAAGACCGTGCATATCTTCTATAAGTCTGTTGTGGAGAGTGTGATTCTGCCATCATCTGCTGGGGAAGCAGCATCAGAGCCAGGGACTTAAAAAAGCTCAACAAGCTAATAAATAGAGCAGGCTCTGTTCTGGGGACTCCTCTGGAACCTCTGAAGATCATTGTGCAAAGAAGGATTCTTCATAAAATGAAGAACGTTACGAAGAACCCTGAGCATCCTCTTCATGAAACTGTCCTACAACAAGAAGTGTCTTCAGTCAGGCTTCTTCAGATCTGCTGTAAGACAGACCTACAAGAGATACTTCCTGCCCACAGCCATCAGGATCTACAACGGCTCTTTGAAGAAACCTGCATAACATGAGCTACAACAATATTTAATTACCCTTTGGAATTAATAAAGTATTTTTGAATTTTAATTGAATTTGAATTGAAAATGACAGTAATCACTCATCAGAGGTGACTGCTTAAGGTTGAACAAGAAAATATGAAGTCATGGTTACCATCCTTTGTCTCCAAGCATCAATCATTTTGTCCCAATATGTACTTTTAGCCCTCACAATATCTCTGAAAAATACCGTTGATTATTAAAAGATCGACTTTATGAAAATAATCAAATAAATAAAAGTCCGATGCCAGGGAATAAACTACTGAAATTGGGAAAAAATAGAACAAGTCCGTACAGAGACCTTTTTGTTTATTTTCTTATTTTATTTTATTCAAACAGATTCGATGTAAAAAAAAAAAAAAAGGGGGTTATGAAAGATTATAAGTAGAAAATAAACTCCAGTGGCAAACGTCAATTAAAAAAATCACTTCCTGTTATTGTCCAATCATATGTTGCGGTTGAGTTATGCCCACAGTCATATGCTCGTCAAATCATGTGCTGCGCTTGATTTGCCCTTGATTTCGTTCGTCCAATCAGGATTAGTGGATGAAAAATGCCCTGACTGAGAAACGCCCACTTCGTCTGCAGAGACCCCTACTTGATGATCACATGATCGTATGGCACTCTTGGATCCAGTTTGAAGAGTTACGTCTGCTTGCCGGCAAGACGACATTAGTGCGCTGTGTCTCTCCTTCCAGTTCCGCAGGGGACCTGCGTGGAGGAGGTCTGTTTCTTCTTCTTCTTTCTTTATAATGGCGGTTGGCAAAGAACAAAATTCGTGCATTACCGCCACTTACTGGTATGGAGTGTGAACCAGAATGTCTCTCAGGAATTAAATTCTATTGTACAATTGTGTTTTTAAATACCGAAATATTATCTGATAAATGTTACTTTTTGAATTACTTCTAAATAAATAAACTAAATCTAATTTAACTCTAATTCTATTTAAATTTTGAATTAATTATTGTCTCTCGTCCTCATATTTTTTACAGTGCAACATAAAGTGCTCTATGGTTTCATCTATTCCATAGTATTCACATTTACTATTACAATGTTTCTCTAAAAAAAAAAAAAAAAGTACTATTTAACCCAGTATGTCCAAATCTTAGACGAGAAAAATTTCTTCTTCCCTCCTTGCCCTTCCTGTTCTTCTCATTTCTCCAGTCTTTTTCTGAATTTTATAAAGCCAATGTCCTTTCTTTTCTTTCTCCCATTCCTTTTGACATTTATCCTTCATTTTCTGTTTAATTAACAGTTTTATTTCTGTTTTACTAACATTAATAACTAAATCTACTGATACATTTCTAACAGCTTCCTTTGCTGCCCTATCTGCCAATTCATTCCCTTTAACACCATAATGTGCTGGTATCCATAAAAAATGTATCATTAAACCCATCTTATTTATTCTAAATAATGTCTGTTGAATTTCTATTAAAATATCTGGTCTGCTTTCTGAATGATTATACTGTAAACTAACTAATGATGAACTAGAATCTGAACAAATTACTGATCTTAATGGTCTTACTTCTTCAACCCATTAAATGGCTAATAATATAGCAATCATTTCTCCATCATTTATTTTTTTCCTTATTTTAACATTGAACTCTGGTACTATGAAAGCTACTCCAACTTTATTTAATATATTTTTTGAAGTATCTGTATAAATTTGAACATAACTATAATATTTATTGATATAATCCTGTTCTATATGTGAATTTAAAATAAATTCCTTATCCTCATTTCTCCTTTTCATCGAAGTAAAATCTACCATGGCATCTGGAAAAGCTGTATCACTGATAATGGAACTGTTTGACTTAAATTAACATGTCCATATTTTTGACACTTGTAACACCTGAGTTGGGGAGGGATATAGGGCCTAACTGGAAAGCTTATGAATCCTATCTAACCATCTCTGGCAGAACATTTTCTTAAATTCTATCATTATTGACAGTCTTTCAACTCCTTCCCCATTTATTGTTTTCAACAATCTTTTTATCTGATTCACCTCCACATCCTCTATGCTCTTTATAATTTTTTCTATATCTTCGTTCACAGGTATTCCCATTATCATTCCTCTAATTACTTTCTTTTCTCCTAAACTCCTTTTTTCTCTCACAGATGCTTTCAATATTCAAAGCTTTGTTTTTCTGTTCTTCTGTTTTACAAATCATCAAAACACTCCCATCTTTAAGTGTTTTTGCAAAATAAATATCTCCAATCTTCTTTATAAGCTTTCTTGATAATGCAATCGGACCAATCTGAATGTTATCATCTTCTTCTTCTTTAAATTTAAGAATTACTTTGAATTCCTCTCTAATAATCTCCTTCCGGACTACAGGGATTCCTTCATCTGAGCTGTTTTCTTCCAAAGATCGTTTACTGACTTGTGTCCCAAACAAACTTTCATTTTCTCGCCTGATTCTTCCTCTTCCTCTGCCACTAACAACCTGAGACCGATCACTCAAATCCACATCATCTTCATCGTCCTCTATCTGAGTCGCCATTCCATTCCACTCACAGACCAGTTTATGCCAAACCGCTTTTCTTTTTCGTCCTAAACACTTTCCGCAATCAATTCAGCTACTACCGATCCGTTGCTCTTCACACACCGAGATCCAGTCCCAAGAGGTCTGTTCTTCTTCTTCTTGTTGATTTTATTGGCGGTTGGCAACAAACTTTTAGTAGCATTACCGCCACTTACTGGTATGGAGTGTGGTTCGTGTCGGTTTATATAGATATATATATACATATATTTAAATTCTACAAATTAAATAAATACAGAAATCCTACCTATATATATATATATATACACAAATATACATACTTACACATTACTTTGTATTCTACCCATCTATATCCTCCATACTTTCACAAATTTATCTACTATAATCAAATTCAATGAAATAATTTAGTTTTCTTTAAAAATCGAATCACTATTTGTATATGTTTACTCCCTAAATTCTTCCTCAAAATATCTAACAAATTAATCTTTTCCTTAATACCTTCAACCTCTCTCCTCATATATCTTCTTTCTCTTTCATATTTATAACAGTCTAATATAACATGTTCTATTGTTTCATATTTTCCACAGTAATCACATTTACCAGTATTATGCTTTTGAATTTTAAAAAGTGTATAATTAAGTCCTGTATGCCCAAATCTTAACCTTGTTATCACTCTTTCCTCCTTTCTATTTCGTCTTCCATTTCTTCTTTCTCCTACCATCTTCTGAATTTTATAATACCATCTTCCTGTTTTTCCTTCATCCCACCTTTTTTGCCATTTTTCCATCAGCTTTCCTTTAACAATACTCTTTCCCTCAGATTTACTTATTTTAACTATAAAACTAATAGGATTTTGAATTACCCTCTTTGCTATTTTATCTGCCCTCTCGTTTCCTTCTACTCCAATATGTGCTGGAACCCACACAAATATAACTATCAAGCCCATTTTTTGTATTCTGTATAANAGCTTGAATCTGAGCAAATTACTGTTTTTAATGGTTTTATGTCTTCTACCCATTGTAAAGCTAATAATATTGCCAACATTTCTCCTGTGTATACTGATAAGCCGTCTGTAATTCGTTTTCCTATTTTGATATTGAATTCTGGTACTACAAAAGCTATTCCTACTTTTCCATTTCGGATAATAGCTTTTACACAGCATGCCCTTTTATAATATTTACGTTAAGCCTTCCACGCATTGTATGAAATAGACGTTCTTAGAAATACTAGTGGTGTTTCTCAAATTTACATGACATTGTAGTTCATTTAAACATAAATATGTATATCCACTCACTGCAGACGCTGTTACGAATGGACTTGAAAGTGTAGCTGCGTTTGAACCGTGAATGCACCAAATGGTAATATTCTAAATTAGGTTATAAGTAAATAAACAACTATAACAGTATTTTATCACTAGATGGTTTCATTGATTAGATTTTCAAACTGAACTTCGTTTTTCTCCCTTTTCTGCCTGTTTATTGGCGGTTGGCAAAAAACTGAAGATGTGCATCACCGCCACCAACTGGTAGGGAGTGTAGTTAATTATGGTTTAATATCTAAATTGTACGTCTGTATATACTGTATAATCAAAATCTAGAAAATAATTACGTTTTTTTAATCGTATATTAATTTGTATATGTTTGCTCCCTATATTCCTTTGCAATGTCTCTTTTATCCTAATCTTTTCTTTAATCATTTTAAATTCCTTCCTCATATGTCTTCTCTCTTGCACATATGTTTGACATTTTAATATAACCGGTTCTATTTTCATTTCATTTCCACAATCATTTGCATTTAGTATAATTGAAGCTGTATTTCTGATAAAATATCTGGCCTGCTGTCGGAATGATTATGTTTTAAACTCAATAATACGGAACTTAAATCTGAGCAAATTATGGTTTTTAATTATTTTATGTCTTCCATCCACTGTACTGTTAATAAAACTGCTAACATTTCTCCTCTATGTACAGATAATCAGTCTGTGATTAGTTTTCCTACTTTGAAATCTATTTCTAATTTTTCAGTTGTTTTTTAGGGGCATCTATATAAATCTGAATATACATATAATATATGTTTATATACGCCTGTATTGTATTTGAATCTAAACTATATATATCTCATTCTTTTTGTTTTCTATTAAAGTCATATCCACTGTTGCTTCTGGTAAAATATTGGACTTATCTCTAAATATTGTATTTGAAATTCCTCTGTTATCTTTTTTATAACCCATCCGAAACTTCTTGTCTCTTTCTTTCTTTTTTCCCAGCATGGCTTTAAGATTTTGCTCAGTCTGTTGTTTTTTTTAGAAAACATATTATAGCCTGAAATAGGACGTGCTTTCGCGCCCTCTAGTGGCTAATTTGTAGAGCACACATATAAAGAAAGCCCAGGTGTGAATAATTAGGAAGACGAACCTTTTATCAAAAAAGGGAAGGAGGAGCAGGCGGGTGGACTGGCTAATATTTTTCTTCTGTCCGATTTGGTTAATAATGTCTTCGGTGCAAGTAGCGGTCCGAGTCCGTCCTTTGAATAAAAGGTGGGTGTAGTGGTGTGGTATGCCTTCTGCTATTTTTATCTTAAGTTTCTTAAATTGAACGTCACGCCACTCACATTTACTTTCGACAGAGAAAAGCTGTTATCTTCGAAGGTGATAATTCACATGAGGGGGAACACAACATCTATTCATAAGGTATATTGTAACAAAATGAACGAGGTTTAGAATGAGCTTAATTAGGTTTTCACTGAGAGTGGACCGTTCATTTTACATTTCAGCCTTCGTCTGGCCGAGTGGACAAACTGAAGGACAGAGGGAAAACTTTTTCATACGATTACTCATTTGACTCAACGGATGTAGACAGTCCGACATTTGCATCACAGGAGAAGGTGACATTTTTTCTTAAAATCCGTATTTTGCATTTTACAGTAGTGAAGTATACGTTCATTTTAAACTTTTAAAGTTTTCATCTCACTCAGATTTTCAAGGACGTTGGCTCTGACGTTTTAAAAACGGCATTTGATGGTTTCAACGCCTGTGTGTTTGCATATGGCCAAACAGGCTCAGGGAAATCTTACACCATGATGGGACATAAAGTAAGAATGATTTGTTTTTTGTTTTTTTTTTCAATGCTTTTATTGTGGAGACCCTCTAAAACTTCATTAGGAAGCTTTTGTTTTGTAAAAGTTCTGTGTTATGTTGGTCAATTCCCCTACCCTTTCTGAAAACACACGTCAGATGTTTTCCCAGGAAAATACAGTTAATTCCTTATAGAACCACCTTTCTTTGCAATTATTGCTGCAGGTCTTCCAGGATCTATCTCTACAACCTTTGCATATTTAGAGAAAGATGCTTTTGTGCATTATAATCAGAAGCCATAGACGATGGCTTCTGTCCATAAAGGCCAGTTTTGTGCATTTTTCTACTGATAATTGTCCCCTTAATGGATTCTCTCACCAGAACGGTGGGACTCTGCAGCTCCTCTAAAGTTACCAGTACCCTCTTGGCAACTTAAAGCGCTCCTTGCCCAGTCTGTCGGTTTTAGTGGATGGCCATCTCTGAATAGTTTTACAGTCAGACCAGTGTTTATCAACCCTGTTCTTTGAGGCGACTCTTTCCTTGACCGCTTGATTAGATTTTCACAGTGATATGTTTAAGCTGGAGATATTGTTTTATAAGCTACCCCTTCTTTAAACTTGTCCACAAGGTTATCCTTGTATTGTTTGCTGTGTCCTATGGCTTTCATGCAGCTGATTGTTCACTGATGTTATTTAACATGCATCTGATGCCTTCACAGAACAGTTGTTTTATACTGAGATCAAATTAAACACAAGTGGACTCTGTTAACTAATTGGGGAACGTCTGAAAACAATGGTTTGCACTGGAGTTTATTTAGAGATGTTGGCGTAAAAGGGCTTGAATAGCTAATGCATTACAGACTTTTCTGATTGTTTTTTTTATGTTAAACAATGTATCACAATTATGCATTTCGTTGTTTTGGTCTATGACATAAAATCCTTATGAAGTAAACTATAGTGTGCAAGGCAGTGTTGATGTCTGTTTTGATTAAACATTCAGACATCACACCAGGTTCTGGGTTGGTACAGATGTCCAATAATAATTTGAAATAATTTATTTAGCACTGGGTCAGATCTACTATTCCTTGTCACACAAGATGCCGGGAAAAAAAAGTGCATTTAAAAAAAAAAATAAATCTACCAGTTAATGCACCTGGGTTTGTATGCGTTGACCTCTTGCTTGTTTAAAAACTCAGTCTGCAGCCTCATTAGTCTGGCTTCTCTCTCCGCACTAATCAGAAAATGTGATGAGTGCAGCAAACCTCTGTTCCTCTCACTGTAATGGGAGTCTTGCATTATTAGAGAAGCTTCTACTCGCCTGCTGGGGGGACTCATCCAAGGTCATCAGCAGAGTTACTGTCAGTGTCAGAGATAATTATATATAGCTCTTAATGCCTGCTTAGTAATTTAAAAACAAGAGGGCACACAGGTTGGAGTGGAATTGCTATCGTGCATCAGTGACACCATATCGGAGGAGGTGATGTTTGTGTTGTTCAGCAGTCTTTGCATGTGCTGAGTTGTGGTTTTCAGCAAAGTGTAAACACTCAGATTAAGATTATGGAATAGGATCAAATGTGAGATTAATTATTTGGGCATTGATTCTAACAGCAATATTTTTTAATTAAAGGTTGATAAAGGTTTAATCCCACGAATTTGTGACGAATTGTTCCTGGAGATTTCCAACAGAAGCAAGAGCGAGGCCATGTCATTTCATACGGAGGTCAGGTAAGCCACTATTACAGCATCTGCCAATTTATTTCAGTTGAAGTTATTGTTTAATGCACCAAGTCTTCTTGGCTTCCACTCTTTTCAGTTCCAGGCAGTAGTTAACGTCCTCTAGATTGTTGCTAATAATATAATAAATTTTTGTCTCTAAACTTTTTTTAAAAACTTTTTTCCCTTTTATGAAATGATATAACATCACTTTAGTGATATTAAGTTTTGTGAGAACAAGAATTGGGTGGATAATATGGTTAATGTTTACATCAGTGTCATTAATTAAGTTGCAGAGAAGCCACACTGGTTTTTGAAGGCACCAACAAGGGTCTGCCATGAGTATGGCTAAATGACGACTCTTCAGTTCATTTTACACTGTTTGGTTTCCCAGCACAGACCAGGCTGTAATGCCTGGTTGTAAACGAATGTTACAGGGATGAGGTCAAGGACAGATGATAAGCTTAACGTTAGCCTACCTTATTTTTTCCTGGTGAGATGTGACTTTAAAATTACAAAACAACATAAGTAGATGAATCGATAAAACTATTAGACTTTTGCCAACAGGTTCTGCAGTATTGGAAACCTATTTTTACACAACTTTTCCCCATTTCAGTCCTGATTTGGAACAACAGATGCAACCTGACAAAACAAAAATCGCTCTTTAATAAAGACTGGTTGGAAAAAAGTATTTGGTCTATTCTACACCTTATGGAAGAAGATGGTAACTTTTTATCATAGGATGCTTTCATCAGAAAATGCACATTAACATGTACTAAAACTCAGTTTAACTGAGTGTTAAACTGAGGCAATTCCTCCTGCTATGGTTTTACTTATTAAAAGCATGATAACATATTCAGAGGTCACTCCAAAATAACCATGCTTGATTATAAATGGCTGTGACTTTATAGACAAAATGTAGAAATAAAATCATCATATGCTTTCTGTCAACCCTGCGAAGCAAACATTTGTTTAAGGATTATAATATCTATTTAAGGAAATTTGGAACCAAATAAATTTCTTGTCCACTCTCACAAAAAGTCGAAATTTACTCTAGGAATGACTTATTGCAAAAAAAAATTTAACACAAATACCAGTTCCTGTGTTTTGTGAATCAGATTGAGACACTAGAACATGTTTTTTTTTCATTGCAGTGCTATAAATGTTTTTAGAATTTTCAAAAATGAATCTCATAAGAAGTTTATTCTACTTTTAGCTTTTGATGTGATAAAAGATGGTCTAACAGGTTAAAGAATCAAACTATGTAAATAAAAATTTATTCCTTAAGGCAAATTTTTGTTATACATAAGTTCACATTCTTAAAGACCACCCCCTCTTTTCAACATTTTTTTAAGTTAAACAATTCTATTTAAAGAAGTGCTAAATCATAGCTTTAGCTTCACACTGTTTGTATTTTGATCTTTATTTTCTTTTTCTACTTAGTTATACAAGTTAAATGCACTTTTTTGTTCTGAAGTGTGCCTTGTTATATTTTGTATCTGATTCTTAAGATTAAAAAAAAAGCCTACCTTATCATTTCAAAGCAGTGTTTGGGATCGTTTTTCTGTTGGAAAATCCTCTTGTGCCTAAGTTGCAGCCAATCGAGCTGTTCGAGGTAAACTTAAAGTTTCAAAGTATTTCAGCTTCATTATTCCATTAACTTGGCACATGCCCTCAGTACCACTTGCAGTGAAACAGCCCCATAGCATAATGGGACCATCACCTTGCTTGTCAGTTTGCACGATCTTCCTAATTGTGAAAGCCTTGACTCATCTAAACAGTCTTTTTGTTGTGGCCATATAATTGAATTTTTGTTTCCTTTGACTCTTTATACTGACGAGATTTTGCTTCTCCATGTGAGTGTGTACAGACTGAAAATCCAGGCCCATGCCAGGAAAATGAGCTCTGACAATTCTACCAAGGAAAACTGTCAAATATTCAGCCAGAATTATGCCAGAAGCCTTATGATGGCTACAGAAGTGGTGGAGGTGAAAGTTCCTATGGGTCTCTTAACCAAATGTTAATGGTGTATGCATAATTTTGACCCTGTGTGGACTAAAGAAAATCCACTGTAAATTGAAACTTGTAAAAGTAAATCAAGTTGCATAATTCAACTGCAATAACAGAACAGTTAAAAAACAATCAAAAGCCTAGAATTAACACAACCTTCCAGTCCATGACGATCTATGTAAGAAAATATTGTTTGATCAAGATTTATTGAAGAAAGCCAATTAGATGAATGAACTGAGTAAAACTGGTTGTAAACGAGGAAAAAAATTAAGATCTTTTTTTTTTTGCCACTTTAACGTGCCAATAATGTTTGGATCAAGAACTCTCCAGAGGTCTGCATGTTGAGAATGCATGAAATTTCAGAAGAAATGCTTGCAGTGGCCTTGGTCGTAGTATAATTGTATACTGTTTAATTTATCCGGTGCCATATTGGATGGTGGTTAAATCTTTAGCCTGTTCTATGAAGATGCAAGATCAGCAAAGGAGCAGCTTTTTAACTTCAGTGGAGCTTGAACTATTATTTTTTTCATGGTCTGTAAAGCGAGGGAATAACAGTCCATCTGGCGGGAGATTTTCATGCTGAACAGTGTTATACACCAAGCATGACTAGTTCCTGTGTTTTGGGAAGTAAGATGAGGAAAAGGACCTCAACTCAACTGAAAAATCTGCTGAACCTTGTGAAAAGTTAATTCTTTTTTTCAATGATAGAATATGCTGTTCTGTATCTGGGAGTAGCCCTGCTAGAAAGCATGGCTTGCATTTATGAATGTAAAACAGAAACGGGATAAACTGGTTGAGGCAGTTGTTAAAATGTTGCAAAAGAAGGGTTCGTTAGTGTATAACAAACTGGTCTGGTCGCAGAAGCCGTGTTTCCACCTGTGATACTGATTTTGTTTCAACATACTGGGTCTTCAGATTTTAGAAGTTTTACAAAGTTGCATAATGTTTTTGCAGTTAGTGATTCACAGTTTTTAAAAGCCTGAACTTGTATGTTAAGTTTGGTCCATGTTTAAAATGCTTATGTAGGCTTCTGTCAGTTTCTAGGTGATTTATTGTTTTGAATAAGTTTTTTGTTTCAACTCTAGATGACTTTATTGATTTCTCCAAAAACAAAAAAAAACTTAATGTCATTGTCAGTTTTAAACTTTCTAATCATGTCAAAGATGTAAAAGTATCTAGTGTTCGGTCCTATTCAAGTTAAAGAAGTGATTTATGATTTATGGACATAGATGCTATCTAAAAGAGTATAAATCCTTGCTATACTTGGCTCCGGATCTGTGTAAAAGTACCAAGTCATCGCCTGTCTTTTACTCGTTTCCTGTACTGCTGCATTTCCCTGATGTACACCGAGCAACATGCTGAGCCCCTAGCTATCTCTGCTGCCGATCATAATGAGGAACTTCTTGTGACAGCACCCCAAACAAGTTGCTGTTTAAACTGTTTGACTTTCCCCGGGCACTATACTTTCAAAAGCGCAGTGTAAAAGTGAATCAAAGTAATATTTTTCTGCATTGCGTGCCCAATCGGACGGAGTACCCTGGTGCAAAACACCTTTTGATGTTGGTCTGCTTTATCCGTTTCAAAACCAGTTTTGATGCTGGAACAACCAAATTTCAGCTGTTGATTTAAGATGAAATTGAAAAAATTGCAGGTAGCTTTTCTTTTCACTATGCAGTTCTGTTTGTGCAAAACACCAGTATCACTGGTGGTGAAATGGTGTCATAGGATGATGCTACCACCACTACGCTTGACAGTTTTGTTTTTGTTTTGCTTGCAAAAATATGCTTAAGTTATCTAATATATAATTACTTTTAGTCCTGTGAATACATGCCCATTATGGTGGTGGTATTAGAACAATGGATAGGAGTGACTTGAGCACTTGCATTCTCAAAACATCAAACTCCGCACACGCATGGACTAAATCCACAACAACCTCTCTCCAAAATACAAGAATTTAACAGAAAACACTTAACTCCAAGTGAAACATTTTTCACTTTACAAACTCTTTATTAGGCTAGAAAATTTCAACCAAAACTACCAAGCAAAATGGAGTAAAGAAAACTGATGAACTATGTACAAATGAAGGAACAAGGGAACCAACAAAACTGATGCAATGACATGACGGTTCAATGGCATGCGAGTGAAATGAGCTCTGTTGTAAACAAAGCTGTCCACTGTGTGGGATAAGCAGAGCTATTGGCTTGTTAGCCGCTGGCGGAGACAACATATGGCACATTTTAAACAACATTCAAACCTTTTTTTTTTTAGCAGGTTAGGTCAAGGAAATGAATGTAAAACACAGATGAAATGGAGCAAACTTATTTTAAGACTCACCATTAGTGTTTCGGGGGAAAAAAAGCTTGTATCAGCTTCAATACAACACAGAACCTGGTCAAGTCTTAGAGGGCGTGCTCCTATTAGCTTCACCAGGTAGCGAAACCTCATGAAATAGGCAATATTTAGATGGTCTCATCTTAAACTAATTTTCTCTGCCCAGGCACCACCTCTTACATGAACAGTTCTGATGAACAGGAATGAGGAAGGTCAGAAAGGCGTTGAATTGAGTAGCGAAGGTGGTGGACGGTGAACAAAGAAGCTGTGGCGGCTGCTCTCAGTAGCAGCTGGGGTAGCTTTCTGGCTTGGTACGCATCTGGCATGCAGACCTGCAGTCTCAACGTTGCCGTGGGGAAAACCGCTTTTATTAGAGACACGTCTCTTCAGGGGAAATCTGTCTCTGATTCCTTTTCTGCAGAAGTGCAGAAAGAATTAAGACAGATTGTCTTAATGACCTTTTTTTAGCGTGAACGCTGGATTCATAAACAGCAGATTATTAACTTTTGTTGTCCTCGATTTTCAGTCCACAGTGATGTACAGCTTGCTTTGCTGTGGACGGTGACACTGGTATTCCATCAGTTTCCAGTTTATAACTAGCTTAAGCCTTGGTTGTTCGCAGGTTTACTTTCTTCATCCAATTTCTGTTTGACTTTGGGTGACAGTTTGGGCCAGATGGTTGAAAGTTTGACACATTGATGCCAAACATGCATCAAAACTGGTGCTGGAATGGATGAAGCAGGCTAACATTACATTTCTGACTTCAGCCCTCTGACCTTTGACTGTTTTAAAAGCTGTGTCTTTGCCATGAAAACACATTTATGCCTGTGTGCATGTGTATATAGAAATTTAACTCAAGATAAACTGTTGAATACATAATTAATAGTCCAACATTAATGTAATGTTTATCATCAGTGAACAAAAACTTTTCTCTGGACCAGTAATTGTTTTAACTAGAGTAACCTTCATAGTGGGTTGTAAATGCAGTTTTAATTTCTTTCGTTGGTATTGAGCTATTCACATGAATAGTATCAATCACTGATTCATTTTTTTTGGCACAGTCTGGCATTCACTTTTTCGTTTTCTTTCTAGCTATCTTGAGATTTACAATGAGCGTGTACAGGATCTCCTGAAGAAGAGACCACCATGCTCAGAAGGTGGAGGCTTGAAAGTGAGGGAGCACCCTACGGATGGACCTTATGTTGAGAGTAATACCTGATTTCAATTTAATTATGTCCACCTTATCGAAGTCTTGTAAAAGTGCTTAAAGTGTCATACAGAATTTCCATCTTTAATGTCTGTTTAGATCTGTCAAAACATGTGGTGCAAAGCCAGAGTAATATGGAGAGCCTGATCACTCTTGGGAATGCCAGCCGCACCATAGCCAGCACGGGCATGAATGACTTCAGCAGCCGTTCACACACTATCTTCACTATCATGTTTACTCAGGTGTGATTTGCAGTGCTGAATCTCATGCTTTCTTTGGTTTCCAGTAACTTATATATGAAACCTGATTAAAGATTCAGCCTCTATCATTGCTTATTTAACATTGATTACATCTTGACATGTGTAAGTAAGCATTTGTATTTCCCCGGTTTTAAGTGTATCTATAGCTCTATGAAATGCTTTTTGATCCTCATATTACAGGGATGGTTTGATGGGGAGTTGCCACATGAGAGACGAAGTAAGATCCACCTGGTGGATCTGGCTGGCAGTGAGAGAGCTGATAGCACGCACAGCACGGGCACCAGGTTGAAGGAAGGTGCCAACATTAACAAATCGCTGGTCACCTTGGGCAGTGTAATCTCGGCTCTAGGTAAAGGCAGCTTGACTAATAAATTATTTTTAGCTGGTGCCTGTTAACAATATATAAACAAATACATTTTCTTGGTTATTAGTGCATTCTAAGTATATTCTAAGTATATTGTCATATTGTATATTTTTAGATGTTCACAGCTACAAACCTCAATAATAGACAAGTTTTAAACATTTATTCTTACAAATAAAAACCTAAAGGGTAGCATGGATTTGTACTAATGCTGCTGGTCTTCCTGATATTGTTTTATAATGGAACCCTCCTTTAAACGTCTCAAGTTTTCACTGACCTGTCTGGTCTTCATGAAGCGGTTTGTTCACCTATATTCTTTAACAAACTTCTGAGGCCTTCACAGAACACCCATATTTATACTGAGATTAGATATTTTACTTATTTCTGAAGATAATCACTTGCGGCGAGATTATTTAGGGGCGTCGGAATGAAGGGGGCTGAATACAAATGCCACACTGCAGATTTTTATTTGTATATGATATAAAATGTGACTCCCTTTCATTCCACTTTACAACTATGTGCTACTTTGTTGGTCTATCACACAAAATCCTCAAATGCCTTGAAGTTTGTGGTTGTAGCATTAGAAAATATGCAAACAGTTCAAGGGGTATGAATATTATTGAAAGGCATTGATGCAAGCAATCTGACTGCTTGTGAAGCGGCTTGTTTTTATAGTAAATGTTCAACAAAAATGACCTACATCTCTGGTATTGGAACAAAACTGTTTGGCAATGAAATGTTTTTTTTATTTTTTTTTTATTGACTGGTTCTGGTCAAAGACCTTTTTGTTCCTAAAATCGATCATAGAGCTGTAAGGTGAAACTTTTCTTTCCCCAGTCCCTTTGGTCATTATATACATTTCTTTTTCTTTCCTGTTTTTCAATTTGACCTGTCAGCTGACCTCGCAGTGAGTGGACAGTCGGCAAAGAAGAAGCAGATCTTCATTCCTTACAGAGACTCTGTGCTGACATGGCTTCTGAAAGACAGCCTTGGTGGAAACTCAATCACTACAGTTGTAGCAAGTATGTGTCATGAATACATGTCTGCTGTATTCAGACAGCATTTGCCTCCTTTTTTATGCCTTGTGTAATTGCAGGAAGGTAATCTACAACCCCTGGCAAAAATTATGGAATCACCAGTCTGAGGATGTTCATGCAGTAGTTTAATTTTGTTTAAAAAATCAGATCACAGGCATGACATAAAACTACAGTCATTCTAAGTGGCAACTTTCTTGCTTTAAGAAACACCAAAAGAAATCAAGAAAAAACATTGTGTTAGTCAGTAACGGGCACTGTTTTAGTTCAGAGGGAAAAATTATGGAATCATGAAAAAAGAAACACTTCAACACACAACCAGTACTTTGTTGAACCACCTCTGGCTTTTATAACAGCTTGCAGTCTCTGAGGCATGGACTTCATGAGTGACTAACAGTAGTCTTCATCAATCTGGCTCCAACTTTCTCTGATTCCTTTTGCCAGATCAGCTTTGCAGGTTGAAGCCTTGTCATGGACCATTTTCTTCCACTTCCACCACAGATTTTCAGTTGGATTGAGATGTGGACTATTTGCAGGCCATGACATTGACCTTATGTACAGTTTTTGGAGGCTCTATGGCAAGATGCATTATCTTGAAAAATGATTCATCATTCCCCAAACATCCTTTCAATTGATGGGATAAGAAAAGTGTCCAAAATGTCAACGTAAACTTGTGCATTTATTGAAGATGTAATGACAGCCATCTTCCCAGGGCCTTTACCTGACATGCAGCCCTATATCATCAATGGCTGATAATTTGCGTGTTTTTTTTCAGGGAGTCATCTTGATAAATCTCATTGAAACTGCACCAAACAAACGTTCCAGCATCATCACCTTGCCCAGTGCAGATTTGCGATTCATCACTGAATGACTTTCATCAAGTCATCCACAGTCCACCATTACTTTTCCTTAGCCCTCTGTAACCTTGTTTTCATCTGTTTAGGTGTTAATGATGGCTTACATTTAGCTTTTCTGTAGGTAAATCCCATTTCCTTTAGCTGGTTTCTAACCGTTCGGTCACAAATGTTGACTCCACTTTCCTTCCATTTGTTAATTTTGCTGTTCATTTTCTTTTTTCAAGACCTATTGCTTTAAGTTTTCTGTCTTGACGTTTTGATATGTCTTCCTTGGTCTACCAGTATGTTTGGCTTTAACAGCCTTCCCATTTTTTATTTATTTTTTTTATTTTTAACATGGTCCAGATTTTGGACACAGCTGACTCAGAACAACCAACATCTTTTGCAACATTCTGTGATGATTCACCTTCTTAAAGAAGTTTGATAATTCAAGTGGCATCTCTTGTGTTGGTGCCATGATTCATGTCAGTCCACTTGGTGCAACAGCCCTCCAGGGTGTGATCACTCCTTTTTAACTGCAGACTAACGAGCAGATCTAATCTGATGCAGGTGTTTTGGGAACGAAAATTTCCAGGGTGATTCCATAATAATTTTTCTCAGAATTGAGCGTTTCCATCATTTTTTTTATTTATTTTATTTTTTTCCCTCTGCTTGAGCTAAAACAGTTACTGTTACTGACTACTCTAATGTTTTTCTTTTAGTGTTTCTTAAAGCCAGAAAGTTTCCATTTAGAATGACTGTAGTTTTGTGTCTTGTCTGTGATCTGCTTTTTTTTTGACAAAAATTAAACAACTGAATGAACATCCTCCAAGATTGGTGAATCCATCATTTTTGACAGGGGTTGAATGTCCATCTCCTTTTAATCTGACTCTTCATTGTGACCTCTAATGGCAGCCATTTCTCCTGCTGACGTGAACTACGAGGAGACTCTAAGCACACTGCGCTTTGCCAGCCGGGCTAAAAACATAATGAACACCCCTACAGTGAACGAAAATGGCAGCATCAACGTGGTGAGAGAGCTGCAGGTGGAGGTCGCGAGACTCCGATCACTACTAGCTGAAGCTGATCAGGTTCTGTGATTTGTCTTAAACACACAAAACGCCATCCAGATTACTATATAGTGTGTACTGATGCTTTCATTTGGTTACAGGTCTTTGATGGAGATAGGTCTACCTCTGTGAAGAAAGGAGAGAAGCTGCAATTCAATGAAGAAAAGGTGAGTCAAACTGTAGAGACATTCAGGATTTCTTTTTAGACAATACATGTGTTTATATTTTGCTTCTCTCACCAGGTCGAAACCCTCACCAAACAATGGAGCACTAAGTGGAGGGATGCTCGGAGTGTTCTGGAGGTACAAAAATGATAAATTTTTAAATTTGAACATCTGCTTTCAATATAAGGTGTCATTTAAACTGTGCATATTTTTTTTTTGGCACAGAAAATACTGTTGTGATTTATTTATAAAGCAATTTTCATTGTCAGATATGCGTTAAAGAACAAGCATTCAAAAATAAGACTAAAATATCACATGAAGAACAGAGTAAACACGATTGCATTAACCTTTTTATTTAATTGTGAAACAAAACACACAAAAAGAACTCCTTATGTAAGCATCTTTATATGCATGTTTTTATGAATAATTGCCTGTATGTGTTTAGTTTTTCTTGCAATCTTGAACCCCCTTTTAGACCTTGACAAGTAACTGCTAGTGCAACTGCACAACTCATTTTATTAAAAAATGTATATTTTAACCATAGGATATTTAAATCAAAATGAAACATAAAACCACATTTGAAATATATCTGAACTAGTTGCCTAATTTTAGTAAAATAAATACTCTTAAAGGCATTAGGACCTAATTAGAAATGCGATAGAACCAAAAAAAGTTGTTATAAAAGCAACTAAAAATCTCTAAAACATGCAGGTAGCCAATGCAGAGACTTTAAGATTGGTGTGATATGAGCTTCCATTTGGTTCTTGTCATTAACTAAACATCTCATCTCTTATCACCTTCTTTTAACGGTGGTTTGTTTGGATAATGAACCAGATTCTCATGTTACTAGTTGTAGTAACAAGTCCCTGCCAGCTGGTGTCACTGTGACCCTTGTGAATATGCTCCTTATGAAGAGGTTAGCCAGGCATTTGGTTTGATTTTCTATCTGGATTAAAATGACATCTGAAAGCAAACATTTTGAGCCGATTGTTGGAGATGGTTTGTTTGGGAAGCTTGTATGAAGAGTTTTAAACAAACTGCATGTCTTCACTAGAGGCAGGGACAGAATGGTATCCTCAAAACACCCTAAGGTTTCAACACACTCAGCCACTGCTGCCAGCTCTGAGTTTATGCTGAACTCTCTTTTCTTCAGTTAAATTTGCGCCCAACTCCTGAACTAACACCAAATGTCACTTTTGGAACTCGTATTCAGCCATGTCGCCTGTTGCATTATGCATCAAACTGAAGTGTGCCAGTCACTCAGTGAAAAGTATGGAGGGACTTTTCCGTCATACTGCTGCACTGTGGTAAATTCTTAATCAGATTTCTAACTATTGTGAAAGTCCTGCAGCTGAAGTTAAAGTGGACTTATTTGGAAAGTGTTCAGCAACAGAATTTAGGGTCCTGGTGCTTTAGGATCAAATATAGGAGAAACTGTTTAGTTGATTTGTTATGCACCAAGGTCTTTACATGAATGTTGGATAATTAGCAGGTGACTTTTAGTGGCTTGACAGCCCTGAACTCATTAGCTGCTGTCACTGCACCTAATTAAGAGATCTTGAATATTGACACATAGCACTTTGGTCGCTGAATGTCTAGAATATAAATTGAAGCATTATTGATGTGTTTTTTTTTTATGATCATGCAGTTTCCTTTTGGTAAGAGGGAAGCTGGTCCGTTTCCACTTGGAGCTGAAAGATATACTAAATTTGGCCATGTCCGTCCATGTGGGTGCATCTGTTATTATTCAATTTGACATCCAGGCATAAATGCCGCTGTGCTGATGACCAGCTGGCCCACTGATGTTGCAGGACCTCTAAGTGTTTAATGAATGACTTTATGGATTTGACATTTGTCTTCATGAGGATTTTGTTGGTGTGGAAAAATGGGTGGCATTCACGTTGTAGAAAGGCTTATGTTTAAGTTTAAAATGGGCCATTTAATTACTACTTAATTAATTAAATACTTTTAAAATGTGTTAAATGGACAATTCTTTTGCCACCCCTCGCAAAGATGTTTAAAGAGTATCTTTAAAATCTTTTATTCCCATAGAAGAAAAATTACCTTTTTTTAATTTGAGTATATTTATTCAGTAAGGAAAATATCCCATCTTAAATTATTTATAACCAAATTTCCAGTGGCACGATTATTTGAAACCCCAACAATCCCGTTTAAAAATAAAAAATGAAACTGAGGCACACACACACATACAGCACTCATAGTACACACACACTTAAAATTATTCAGTTTTAAAGAATTTCTAGAACTTCAAGAATCCCTCATGAGGATGAAAATATCGAGGCACGTGACGTCGCCCGGTACGGCGGAGCCCGGGTCCCACCCTGGAACCAGGCCTGGGGTCGGGACTCGCCGGAGAACGCCTGGTGGCCGGGTTGCTCCTCGCGGGACCCGGCCGGGCCAAGCCCGAACGAGAGACGCGAGGCCATCCCCCAGTGGGCCCACCACCTGCAGGGACTGGTGCAAA